>PVKS010004067.1:0-97044 GCA_004027875.1 Aplodontia rufa
CAGTTTTTGGATCCATTCATCCAGTGGGGGGCATCTGGGTTGGTTCCATAATTTAGCTATTGTAAATTGAGCTACTGTGAACGTGGATATTGCTATGTCACTGTAATGTACTGATTCTAAATCCCCTGGAAAAACATCCAAGAGAGGGATACCTGGATCATATGGTGGGTTCATCCCTAATTTTTTGAGGATTCTCCACTCTGCTTTCCAGAGGAGCTGTACTAGTCTGCAGTTCCACAGTGTGCTATTGTGCCTATCTCTCTGCAACTCCTCCAGCATCTATTATTGTTTATATTCTTCATTTTTGCTAGTCTGACTGGAGTGAAGTAAAATCTTAATGTGGTTTTGATTTGCATTTCTTTGATTACTAGTGATTTAGAGCACTTGCTCATGTATTCAATAGCTTGCTCAATGCCCTCTGTTGAGAAGTTTCTATGTAGCTCTTTGACCCATTTATTGATTGAGTTGTTTATGTTTTTGAGGTTGAGGTTTTTGAGGACTTTGTAAATTCTGGATATTAGTCCCTTGTCAGAAGAATTATAGGCCATGATTCTCTCCCATTCTGAAGGAAGTCTCTTGACAATTCTGATCAATTCCTTAGTTGTGCAAAGATTTTTAGCTTTATGACATCCTGCTCACTGATATTTAACTTTACTTCTTTCATTTTAGGAGACATGTTGAGAAAGTCTTTGCCTACTCCCAAATGCTAGAGTGTTAGTCCTAACTTTTTATGTAGCAGTTGTATGGGAGCTGATTTAATTCCTAGTTCCTTGATCTATTTTGATTTGATTTCTGTGCAAGGTGAGAGATAAGGATCTAATTTTAGTTTTCTGCCAGTAGCTGTCCAGTTTGTCCAGCACCATTTGTTAAATAGGCTGTATCTCCTCCATGTTATATTTTGTCCCCCTTAGTCAAATATCAGATGTTTAAAGATTTGTAGGTTTGTTTCTGGGCCTTCTATTCTATTCCATTGGTCTTTGTTCCTATTTTGATACCAGTACCATGCTGTTTTTGTTACTACAGCTCTATAGTATAGATGTAGATCTGGTATAGCAAAGCCACCTGTTTCATCTTTCTTGCTTAGTAACATTTTGGCAATTCTGGTTTTCTTATTGTTCCAAATTAATTTGAGAATTGGTTTTTCTATATCTGTAAAGAATGACATTGGTATCTTGATGGGGATTCCATTGAATTTATACAGAGCTTTTGGCAGAATGGCCATTTTTATTATATTAATTCTGCCTAATCAAGAGCATGAAATGTCTTTCCATCTTCTCAGGTCATCTTGGATTTCATTCTTCAGGGTCCAATAATTTTTGTTGTAGAGGTCTTTTACTTTCCTTGTTAGATTAATTTCCAGATATTTTATTCTTTTCAAGAATATTGTAAATGGGACCAATTTCCTGATTTCTTATTCTGCCCTATTATTATTAGTGTATAGGAATACTATTAATTTATGGGTATCGATCTTGTAGCCTGCCACTTTGCTAAATCTGTTTATAAGTTCAAGCAGTTTTCTGGTGGAGTTTTTGTATCTTCCAAATAAAGGATCATATTTTCAGCAAAAGGGGAGAGTTTGACTTCCTCTCTTCTGATTATTATCCCTTTGATTTCCTTCTCTTGCCTGATTGCTCCAGCTAGGATCTCAAGCACTATTTTGAATAAAAGCAGTGAGAGCAGACAGCCTTGTTTTGTTCCCAAGTTTAGTAGAAATGCTTTCAACTTTTTTCTATTTAGTATTAAACTAGCCAAGGGTTTGACATATATAGCCTTTACATAGCTTAGATAAGTTCCTTTGATCCCTATTTTCTCTAGAGTTTTGAGCATAAAAGGGTGCTGAATTTTATCAAAGGCCTTTTCTGCATCAAGTGAGATGATCATATGGTTTTTGTCCTTAATTCTGTGTAAGTGATGGATTGCATTAATTGATTTGCATATATGGAAACAGCCCTACATACCTGGAATGAAGCCCACTGGATCATGATGAATTATTTTCTTGATATGTTTTTAATACAGTTTGCAAGAATTTTATTAAGGATTTTTGCATCTAGATTCATCAATGATATTGGTCTGTAGTTTTCTTTTTTGATGTGTCCTTGTTGGGTTTTGGTATCAGAGTTATAGTTGCTTCATAAAATGTGTTTGGGAGAGTTCCCTCCTTTTCAATTTCTTAGAATAGTTTTATGAGGAGAGGTGATAGCTCCTCCTCAAAAGTATGGTAAAACTTAGTGGGGAAAACATCATGTCCTAGGCTTTTCTTTTTGGTAGGCTTTTAGTTGCTGTATGGATTTCAGGGCCTGTTATTGGGCTATTCAGGAATTCAGTACGGACCTGTGTAAACTTAAGGTTGTTGTTTTTGTCTAGAAATTTGTCCTTGTCTTCCATATTGTCTAATTTAGAGGAGTACAGGTCTTCGAAATATCTTATAATTCATTTGATTTCCATGTGGTCAGTGGTTATTGCTCCCTTTTCATTGGTGATTTTATTGATTTGATTCATTTCTCTCCTTCTTTTAGAAAGATTGGCTAGAGGTCTATCCATTTTATTTAGTTTTTCAAAGAACCAGCTCTTAGTTTCATCAATTCTTTTTATTGTTTTTGTTTGTTTATTTGTTTGTTCTCAATTTCATTAATATCAGCTCTGATCTTGATTATTTGCTGTGTTCTGCTGGCTTTGGGATTACATTGTTCTTTGCTTTGTAGGGATTTGAGGTGGAGCATGAACTTATTTATTTGAGAGCTTTCTTGATTCTTAATGTGACCATTCAGTGTTATAAATTTTCCCCTTAAGAATGCTTTCATTCTGTCCCAGAGGTTGTGATATGTTGCGTCTTCATTCTCATTCTCTTCCAAGAATTTTTTTATTTCAGCTCTCATGTCTTCTTGGATCCATTGTTCATTTAATATGGTATCATTCAATCTCCATGAATATATGTGTTTTCTTTTATGATTTTTGCTGTTGATTGCTAGGGTCATGGCATGTGGTCTAATAGAGTACATGGAATAATGCCTACTTTTATGTATTTGTTGAGATTTCCTTTATGAACCAGAGTATATTCTATTTTGGAAAAGGATCCATGTGCTGCTGAGAAGAAGGTGTATTCTGCTGATTTGGGATAGAATATTCTATGTATGCCTGTTAAGTCCATTTGATTTATGGAGTTGTTTAGGCTGGATATTTCTTTATTGATATTTTGCGTTGACAGCCTGTCTAACGGTGACAGAGGAGTGTTGAAGTCTCCCAGTATTACTGTATTGAAGTCCACAAGTGGTTTTATGTCATAAAGTAATTTATTCACATAGTCGGGAGCATTATTATTTGGAAAGTATATATTTACTATGATTATATTTTCCTGTTGTAGGGTTCCCTTTACTACTAAGTAGTGACCTTTATCTCTTTTATTAGTTTATGTTTGAAGTCTACTTTGTCAAATATAAGTATTGCAACACTGGCTTGCTTTCTTGGGCCATACACATGGTAGATGTTTTTCCATTCTTTCACTCTTAGTCTGTGGATGTCATTGACTGTTAAGTGGGTCTCTTCTAAGCAGCATATTGTTGGATTTGTTTTTTGATAGTCTGCTAATCTGTGTCTTTTGAGTTGTGTATCTAGACTGTTCACATTCGGTGTTATAATAAGAAGTGTGTATAAAGTTCTTTGATGTCTTGGTTGGGTATTGATAGGATATACCTTTATTAAATGTCCTCTGTTTGTGGGATTTGGGTATTGATTGCATGTTCTTCTATCTGGAGTGTATCTTTGAGGATTCTTTGTAAGGCTGGTTTTCTGTTCATGAATGCTGTCAGTTTGATCTTATCATGAAAAGTTCTTATTTCCTCCTCAAGTATAAAGCTGAGTTTTGCCGGGCATAGTGTTCTAGCCTGCATGTTGTGGTCATTTAGATGTTGAAAGATTTCTTTCCATGACCTTCTTGACTCCATAGCTGGGGCTGAAAAGTCAGAGGTAATTCTTATTGGTTTACTGAAGAATGTGATTTGTCATTTCTCCCTTGCTGCTTTTAATATTCTTTCCTTGATATTCCTTGCTCAGCCTGTCCTCATTGTCAGAAGTTCTTTCTTTAATAGCGTAGGTTCTATTTTCTACAGAAGTTAGTCTATTATTAAATTCTTCCATGGTCCTTCTCATGTCATTGACTGCAGATTTTAGCTCTGTAACTTCCTTTTTGAGTATGTATATTTCTTTGATGATAGAGTTTCTCAACTCTTGAGTTTTCTCATTTATTCCCTACATTAACTCTTCTTTTAGTTCATTGTTCCTTTTTGCTATCAGATCATTGATTATATGCTCTAGATTTTCCTCCTGGTCCTTGGCCATGGACTCCTTGCTCGGGGAGTTGTGGGTTTGAGGTGAACCTCCTCTAGTTTGATTCTTCATCTTTGAAGGGCTTCTTTTGGATTTTTGAATTGGGGTTCCTTGTGTGAATGCTAGACCAGTCTCCAGGTACTTCTTCCTTACACATCAAGGATTGGGTCTGACACCACCACTCTGGTGACCTCTTTCTTCCAGAATGCTGTTTCTGCCTGGAGCCTTATTTCTGTTACACTTTTGTATCTAGGTTTCAGTATTCCTCCTTGGGACCTGGTTGGGTTGGTGGGCTGCCCCCTGCATTGTTGAAACTAGTGGTAGGAGTGTGCCACTGGGTGGTAGGGTTCCAGGGTAGGGGATCTGGCTAGACTGGACCAACCTATGTGCTGCTCTGGGATCTGGGCTCTTTGGTGATGGGATGGGCCCAATAACTCTGTACCAGGCAGGTGTGCATTGTAGCTGTGTAGTGTTTGGGTGTGAAGTCCTTGAAGGAGACCAGTACACTTAATGTGGTGGGATCAGAGTCCTGGGTTCACATGGGTGTGGGGTGGGTTTCTGCTCAGGTTTCTTTGTACTCCTTAATTGAAGAGAATTCTTTTTCTGAGCTCTCTGTTACTTTCTCTTTAGAGTCTTTCTTTGTTGTATGATTGGGGATTTTGTTGCATCCCTAATTTGAGATGAGGTGATGATGGAGAAGTTGAGGTCAGAAGTCCAATCCTTAACCTGTGCTCTACTAATGACCCTTGAGATTTTTCAGCTCCCCCTGAGCTAGTATAAGTTCATCAATTCAAACAGTCAATGCATACAATAAATGATATTAATTTGGTTATTTTGTATCAAATATAACCCAAACTTAAATTCAACTTCTGAAACAAATGTTAGCGTTCGTCATTGCTTTTGGCAACCATAGTTTGACTATCCCCTATGTCAGGCTTCAAAGCACACAATAATTAGTGAGTTTGACATTCATGGTGATAATGGTTACACAGCACTAAGAATGGGGGGTTGAATGATATAGACTAATTAGAAGCCAGGGAAAGAGGGGAAAGTAAGAGGAAGTTAGAGAGGAGGTTGTATTGTCTGAATGTGTACAGAGAGAAAATAGAAGAGGTGAAGGATTTGCTGGAGAAAAAAGAAAAGAACAAAACAGAAAAAAGAAGGAAAGGAAATAGAAGGAAAAATGAAAGGACTAATGAATAAAACAACAGCTACAAATAAACAAACGGGAAATGAAAAATAGCAAGTATTTTTAAGTGTTCTTGAAAACTTATCCAGTTGGCCATCAAGTGCACATCAAAAACCAAAAAGGAGGAAAAAAGGAAATATATGTATATATGTATATACATATATATACACACACACTATATATATGAAGTAAAAAAAAGTAAAATAAAATTTTCTTGATGAAAACTTGGAAGCCTATCTCTGAGGTCTCTTTGTGTTACACAATGGGGGCAGGTGTTAAGTGTCCACCTAAGTTTTGTTAACAGGCCTTTTTGGTTTGAGTTTATGTGATCTCAAGTTTAGGACTGGGTGTTCTCCAAATTCTGGAATTTTCAGGGTAGAGGTTTCCATGAAGGTAACGGATTGACATGGTTTTAGAGCTCCCTCTGCTGGATGTACTCCTGGTCCCTCCAGGATTTTTGCACTGGGACAGAGGTCTCCTTCTGCTCCTGCCCTTTTCTTGGGTTGTCACATGAGCCTTCTGGGTGGGGTGTGGGGGTGTACCAGGATAGCAAGGTTCCCCTTTGTTTCACAAACCTGAATCCCCCTGTGCTAATTGAGGGCAGGGCCTGTCCCACACCTCCTCTTCCCAGTTCTGTCTCTGAACTGTGGCTGGCTCCTGGCGCAATTACTGAGTAGCTTGTTCGGAACTGCTGACTCACTCCCACCGGCCAAAATGGCTCCCATGGAGCCCTCTGATTAAAAAGAAACTCCAGTTTCTCCTTTATGTAGGCAGCTAAGAGATACAGCTTTCCCCTTGCATAGTGGAGGTCAGAAGGAAGGTCTGGAACCAGAATTCATGGTTCCCTATCACCCTGGGGGCCTCCGTGGCTGGTGAATAGGCTCCTTTCCCACTGGCTTGTTGCTAAGGGACACTGGACAGACCCAGTGCTGGCTGCACGACCCTGCTTTAATGTATAAAAAAACCCTCTTTGCCCCACTAAGTGTATCCAAATCTCAGCTCTTCCAAAAGTCTGCCTAAACAAACGCTGAGCTCCATTTGTGATTATTCCCGAAACACATCTCATAGTGATGAAGCTGTCCTGGAGATCTTTCCTCTGTTCATGGAGCTGGGCACAGAGCAGTTGATCCATCAGTCTGCCATCTTTCAGTCTCTCTAGGTTCAGTTTTATTAGGAAATGTAGTTTAAAATGTGCCTCACCCCCGAGGCCTAACAAACTTCCTGCATTTCCTCCTAGTGAATCCAACTCCCCAGATAACTCTTAATGAATAGCATCCCTAATGGTGAGATGGATAAGATTAGGCATGAACACAAAAGGTCCTCCATTTAAGGAAATATATTTTCTGAAAATTCTTTTCCCCCGTGCAGCTACAGTGAACTTGTGTGCATTTCCACTGCATAGTCTAGATTGGAGCATCAGTCTTCCTTCTTGTTGACTGATGGTTAGACATCTATTTTCCAACCTACACCAACCTCACCTACTCTGAAGCCCATTGGGTCAGTGATAAAACCTGAAACATAAAAAGAAATCCTCTGGTGTTGATACTTACTGGCTTAACGCAGTTTCAACATCATCTACATTGGCAGCTCTGGGAAGCCCTTTCCACTCCTCCTTGAGGTTGTCTGACAAAATCTCAGCCAAAGGATCTGGCTTCTCAGGCCAGGATTTTCTTCCTTTTCCCACATCTTCAATTATGTTTCTGTCTCTTGCTCACGGGATAGCCCAGGCTCAGTGTTTTTCCCACAGTTTGTCCGTCAGCCTTTGGTTCCTCTTCTCCAGTGGCTCAGCCCTCAGACTGGTGCAACCTCAGACTAGTTTCCTTACCATCTTCCATTTTAACTGATTATCTCTGTTTTCAGATTCTAGATCTCCCGGGCCTGCTGTCTCTCAAAACTGCTCCCCCATCAAACAATTTTTTATGCTTTTGTACTTATTGGAATAAACATATTCTAAAATGGCAACATAAGTCACCCCTGAATGGCAATTTAAAGACCACCTCTTGGATGTGGTGGAATAGATGGGCTTTTCCCTTTAGAGGCTTTAGTTACGACTACAAAACTTCCCAAAGTACAAGTTGGTATGAGCCTGTAACTTCTAAGAAGACAATTGCACATGGCTGAAAGCTCTCACTAGGATAACCCACTTTGAACCTCGTACATTTTAGTATCTGTTAAAATTTTCATTTTTTAGTTGATATATGATTGGTTCAAACAGTCTATAAACTATTTTCTTTTAAAAATGCACAACACAAAATGATTGGATTGGATTGTTTCACGTAGCCACCTGAGCAGCACATAGGACAACTGACAGGATGCTCTTTGAAATCCCTTGTGGGGGCTTCGTTGTATTTTAAAGGTGATTGGTTGAATGCTTATGAATGAGATAATGCAAAATATGTGCAGCACATTTGGACTCATTGGTATAACTCCTGACAGATGAGAATTACTCAGATTCAGCCATTTTTGGCTAATTAAAATAAAGAATGATTACTAATTTTCGTGCTGGAAAGTGTACAGATCTGTGCAATAAAACCATGGCATAATTAAGAATATAGCTGATGCTATACGTTTTTTGTGGAGTTTTTTGGCTGCCATCATAGGAGCTGTTATTTGTCCCTTAAATTGAATTTTTTAAATTTTATGTATCTCATCTCTTTCAAATGATCGCACACCAGCACACAGACTCCCAATATCTGAGCTGTATAAAAGCAGTGATGGATCCAAGTGGCAGTGCTTCAGAGTGCTCACAAAATTATTGGGTTTTTTTTTAAGAATTTGAAATATGCTTTTTAGTAATGAAGGCAATTATCCCCACACTAAGACGAATAAAAGAAACAGCATGTATGGCACTAAAGTAACAAGGGAAATTACCAGAATAAATTTAGAATGCAAAAAATCAGAAACAGAAAAAATACCATTAATTATATGTAGAAATATAAACTGCTTTCTGCCTCCTGCCTCCACACTACTTTATTCACTGGCCCCTCTCTCCACCGCCATTTTGTTGTTGTTGTTATTGTTGTTGTTTTGTTTTGTTTTTGTTTTTTTAGTTTTTTTATTAGTGCATTATAGTTTTACATAATGTTGGAAATAGTTGTCACATATTCCTAGATGCACACAATTCAGCAATACACATTGTTCAATACTCCCACACACACATTCCTCTACCCCCCTCCTCCTGTCCCCTGATCCTTTGCCTTTCTTCTGGCAAAGGATCCTATTGTTCCTAAAATACCCAAATACAGTGACATAATTCTTATACCTATGAAGAACATTTTTAGATAGTATATACAGTGGCTATAGTATATACAGTGACATTTATAACTGTTTGGAATGTACTTTGCTTTATCTCAGTTCCACCATTTCCCCTTCTCCTGTCTTCCTATCATCCCTTGTTGTTTTTCAAAATATTTGACAATGGGATTAAACATTTACGTTTTTGTACAGGTATGCAGCATAGCTTGTTCAAATATCTCATGAAGTATCTTGCAACTGCTTCTCATAAATATTAATTTTCTGCATTTTGGTTCTATGGATATAATACATGAGTTGGTCTATTTTATTCCCAAGGCTGGGTTTAGGTCCAGCCTCCACAAATGAGGGAAACCATTCAGCCCTTGACTCTGTGTTTGACTAACTTTGCTCAGCATGATTTCTTCCAATGCCATCCATTTACCTTCAATAGATGCAATATCATTGTTTCTAATACCTGAGAAAAACTCCATTGTGTATATACACCAGAGCTTTTGGATCCATTCACTCAGTGAGGGGCTTCTGGGTTGGTTCCATAATTTAGCTATTGTAAATTGAGCTGCAATGAACATGGATTTTGCTGTGTCACTGTAATGTGCTGTTTCTAAGTCCTCTGGAAAAATACCCAGAAGAGGGACAGCTGAATTGTATGATAGGTCCAACACTAATTTTTTGAGGAGTCTCCACGCTGCTTTCCAGAGCGGCTGGACCAGTTTGCAATTCCACCAATGGTGTGCTAGTGTTCCTATCTCCCCACAACACCCCCCAGCATTTGTTATTATTCGTTTCCTTCAACTTTGCCTGTCTGACTGGAGTGAGGTGAAATCTTAAGGTAGTTTTGATTTGCATTTCTCTGATTGCCAGTGGTTTAGAACACTTTCTCATGTATTCATTGGCTTGCTCAATGTCCTCTGTTGAGAAGCTTCTGCTTAGTTCTCTGACCCATTTATTGATTGGATTGTTTCTGTTTTCATTATTGAGTTTTCTGAGTTCTATATAAATTTTTGTATTAGTCCCTTGTCAGAGGGATCACAGGCCATGATTCTCTCCCATTCTATAGGTTGTCTCTTGACTGTTTTGACTATTTCCTTAGCTATACAGAAACTTTTTAGTTTAATGGCATCCCACTCATTGATTTTAGACTGTAATTCTTTCACTTTAGGATCCTTGTTTAGGAAGTCCCATATGCTGGAGTGTTGGTCCTAATTTTTCTTCTAGCAGATGTGTGGTAACTGGCTTATTTCCTAATTCCTTGATCCATTTAGAATTGATTTTTATGTATGGTGAGAGATAAGGATCTAATTTCAGTTTTCTGCCAGTAGCTGTCCAGTTTGTCCAGCACCATTTGTTGAATAGGCTGCGTCTCCTCCATGTTATATTTTGAACCCCTTTGTCAAAGATCAGATGTTTAAAGATTTGTGGGTTTGTCTCAGAGTCTTCTATTCCATTGGTCTTCATTCCTATTTTGATACCAATACCATGCTGTTTTCAATACTACAGCCCTATAGTATAATTTTAGATCTGGTATTGCAAAACCATCTTTCTTGCTTACTAATGTTTTGGCTATTCTGGGTTTCTTATTGTTCCAAATGAATTTGAGAGTTGCTTTTTCTATATCTACAAAGAATGACGTTGGCATCTTAATGGGGATTGCATTGAATCTGTACAGTGCTTTTGGCAGAATGGCCATTTTGATTATATTAATTCTGCCTAACCAAGAGCATGGAACATCTTTCCATCTTCTCAGTTCTGCAATATCTGTTTTCAGAGTTCGATAATTTTCCTTGTAGAGGTCTTTTATTTGTCTTGTTAGATTAATTCTCAAGTATTTTATTATTTTAGAGGATATTGTGAATGGGACCGATTTCCTGATTTTTTCTTCTTCCCTATTATCGTTGGCATATAGGAAAGCCATTGATTTATGGGTGTTGATCTTGTAGCCTGCTACTTCACCAAATCTGTTATAAGCTCTAGAAGTTTTCTGGTAGACTTTTTTGGATCTTTCAGATATAGGATCATGTCATCAGCAAAAAGGGATAGTTTGACTTCCTCCCTTCCTATTGTTATCTCTTTGATTTCTTCCTCCTGCCTGATTACTCCAGCCACGGTCTTGAAGACTATATTATATAAAACTGGTGAAATCAGGCAACGTTGTGTTGTCTTGTTCCCAAGTTCAGCAGAAATGCTTTCAGCTTTTCTGCATTTAGTATTATAGTAGCTGAGGGTTTGGCATATATGGTCTTTACAAAGTTAAGTTCCTTTGATCTCTATTTTCTCTAGAGTTTTGAGCATAAACGGGTGCTGGATTTTATCAAAGGCCTTTTCTACATCTATTGAGATGATTATATGGCTTTTTCCTTAATTCTGTTTAAGTGATAAATTACATGTATTCATTTGCATGTGTTGAACCAGGCTTGCATACTGGAATGAAGCCCAGTTGGTCATGATGAATTATTTTCTTGATGTGTTTTTGAATATGGTTTGCAAGAACCTTATTAAGGATTTTTGCATTGATATTCATAAGGGATATGGGTCTGTAGTTTTCTTTTTTTGATATGTCTTTGTTGGGGTTTGGTATCAAAGTTATGGTTGCTTCATAAAAAGTGTTTGGGAGAGTTCCCTCTTTTTCAATTTCTTGGAATAGCTTCATAAGGAAAGGTTTTAGCTCTTCTTCAAAGGTGTGGTAAAACTCTGTAGAGAATCCATCAGGTCCTGGGCTTTTCTTCTTTGGAAGACTTAATTTCTTCATGGATTTCAGTGCCTATTATTGGGCTATTTAGGATTTCAATTTCATCCTGTGTCATTTTGAGGATGTTGTATATGTCTAGAAATTTGTCCATATCATCCATATTATCTGAGGAGCATAGTTTTTCAAAATATGTTCTGATAATCTGCTTGATTTCAAGGGAGTCAGTGGTGAACACCCCTTTTTCGTTGTGATTTTGTTGATTTGCTTTAATTTTCTCCTTCTTTTAGTTAGATTAGCTAGGAGTTTGTCAATTTTATTTATTTTTCAAAGAACCAGCTCTTTGTTTTGTTGATTCTTTTTATCATTTTTTTATTCTCAATTTCATTGATTTCAACTTTGACATTAATTATTTCCTATCTTCTGCTGGCTTTGGGATTCGACTGTTCTTCCTTTTATTGAGATTTGAGTTGGAGCATAAGTTTATTTGTTAGGGATCTCTCCTAATTCTTAATGTGGACACTTGGTGCAATAAATTTTCCCCTTAATAATGCTTTCATGCTGTCCCAGAGGTTTTGATACGTTGTGTCTTCATTCTCATTCTCTTCCAAGAATTCCTTAATTACTGTTATCATGTGTTCTTGGATCCATTCTTCATTTAATGGGGTGTTATTCAATCCCCACATACATGTGTGTTTTATGCCATGGTTTTTGCTGTTAATTATTAGGGTCATGGTATCATGGTCTGATAGGATACATGGAATAATATCTACTGTTTTATATTTGCTGAGATATCCTTTGTGAAGTAGTATATGATCTATTTTGGAGAAGGATCCATGTGCTGCTGAGAAGAAGGTAAACTCTGCCAATTTGGGGTGGAATGTTCTGTAGATGTCTGTTAAGCCTGTTTGATTTATGGTATTGTTTAGATTGGAGATCTCTTTATTGTTTCTTTGCTTAGATTATCTATTGGTGATAGAGGAGTGTTAGTCTCCCAATACTACTGTGTTGAGGTCCACAAGTGGAGTTATATCTTGGAGTATTTTTTCCACATGGTTGGGAGCATTGGTGTTTGGAGAGTACATATTTACTAAGGTTATTTCCTCCTATTGTATTGTTCCCTTTACTAGGATGTAGTGGCCTTTATCTCTTTTGATTAATTTATGTTTGAAATCCACATTGTCAGATATAAGAATTGCAAATCCATCTTGCTTTCTTGGGCCATATGCCTGGTAGATTTTTTCCCATCATTTTACCCTTAATCTGGCTATAAGGTGGGTTTCCTGTAGGCAGCATATTGTTGGATTTTGGTTTTTGATCCAATCTGCTAGTGTCTTTTGATTGGTGCATTGAGACCATTCACATTTAGTGTTAGAATTGTTATGTGGTTGTTGTTCATATTCACTGTGTTTTAGTAATAAATACTGTGCTTTTTTAGTTGTCTGTTGATAGCCTTTACTTTTATTGAATTTCCTCTGTTTGTGGGTTTTGAGGAATATTAGCTTGTACTTGTATCTGGAGTTTATCTTTGAGAATTCTTGTAATTCTGGCTTTCTGTTCACGAATGCTGCAAGTTTGTTCTTATCATGAAAAGTTCTTATTTCCCCTCAAATTTGAAGCTGGGTTTTGCTGGATATAATATTCTTGGCTGCATTTTGTGTTCATTCAGGCATTGAAAGATCTCCTTCCAAGATCTTCTCTTTTCCAGAGTCTGAACTGAAAAGTCAGATGTGATTCTGACTGGTTTGCCTTTGAATGTGATTTGGCATTTCTCCCTTGCCACTTTCAATATTCTTTCCATGATTTCTCTGTTGTACGTTTTGAATATGATGTGTCTTGATGAGCTTCTCATTTGATTCGGCCTATTGGGTTTCCTGTAAGCTTCCTGGATGAGCATATCTGACTCTATTTTTATATGGGCTAAAGTTTCTTTAGCAATTTCCTTGAGAATATTCCTTATACCATGTTTGTATTTGGAATTTGTATATGTTTGTATTTCAATTTCTTCCTGTATTCCAATTACTCTTAAATTGTTTCCTCTCATTTCATCCCAGATATTTTTAAAATTCTGTTCATGTTCTGTGAGGGTTTTTTCTTTTTTGTCATCCATGCACTCTAGCTTGCTCAGCCTGTCCTCATTGTCAGAAGTTCTTTCTTCAAGAGCTAAGGTTCTGTTTTCTATAGAAGTTAGTCTATTATTAAATTCTTCCATGATTCCTCTCATATCATTGACTGCAGATTTTAGCTCTGTTAACTTCCTTTTTGAGTATGTCTATTTCTTTGATAATAGAGTTTTTCATCTCTTGAATCACTTACACCCTTCATTATATCTTCTTTTAGTTCATTAATCCTGTTATTAATCAGATCATTGATAATATTTTCAAGGTTTTCATCTTGACCCCTATCCATGGCATCCTTTTGGGGGGAGTTTTAGGTTTGAGGTGAACCTCTGTTTGTTTGATTCTTCATTTTGAAGAGTTTCTTATTGATATCTGAATTGAGATTTCCTGAGGGGAAAGTAGGCAGTTCCTCAGGTAGTTTTTCCTTGCAAGTCAAATGGTCAGATGAGCCACCAACTCTTTGATGATCACCTTCTTCCAGATGCTATTTCTGCCTAGGTCCTAGTGTTGCTCTACCTTTTGGTTCCAGACTCAAGGTTGCAAATCTGAACCTACCAAAATGGAGACCTACCTTCCAGCAGGACTCAAACAGGCTCCAAAATGAATGTGCGGTGTCATTAGGAGGGGGCAGCTCCAGGTGGGGTAATCTCCCCAGGTTGGACCTTAGCAGGGCTGCTCTTGACAGGGGTGCTACCAGTGGTGTCTTGGGCACCTTCTGGCAGGCCTCAAACAAGCCCCAGCTGGAACTCAGTGTGTCTGATTGGTGTCCCCACCTCCTTTACAATCCCCTTGAGAACCACATGAACTGATAAAGTCCAGTGACTTTTATGTATTTAATAATTGTTTAGGATATTTATTCATTTCTCCAAACTCAGTACACCTGAGTATGTCCTGAGGTAGTCTAAAGAGTACTTTCCAAGGCCAAGAGCAGCGTGCAGCCATGACCAAGAACTCCAGGCACCAGGTCTTCTCTGAGGCATGTGTTGGATTGGCTCTCTTCTTCACCCGGATCCACTGGGGGAATCGTAGCCCCACAGACTCTTGGGCCAACTAGCCAGTGGTGTTCATAATCCATGGAAAACACCTAAGAAAGGACGTGAAGTCATGTCTCCATTCCTCCCTCCCTTCCCTTTCCTGGATTCAACCAAAGATGAGCTTCAGAGAGCAGAGGAAGAAAGCAAAAGGCATGTGAGGGCCACCCCTGCCTTTGAGAGCCCTTCATCCCCCAACCATCACTGGCCCATTAAACATCCACATTAAGTGTGCAATCTGAGGAATGTGGGTGGGACTCTGCCCTCTGGAACTGTGTAATCAAAGCCATTCAAAGTGTAGGTCCATAACGTAGTTAGAACGGTATGAAATACGAGGAGAGGCAGAATACCAAGAACGTACGTGCTGGGAACGACTTTCTCAAAAGTTTAAAATTGTGTTGACGTCTAACAACATAGAAATGAGAAAAAAAATATTGCATCTTAAATGTTCCATTGCTACATCTTTCATACACTTTGCGTCAAATCTCCCAAATGACTACAGAAAATCTATCACAACTCAGCTTTGATTAAAACTACACCACCAGCGAGCAGTCACCGTGTCACAGAAAGGGAGAATGAAGGAAGGGATTTGGGGCTTTGGTCCAGTAATTGCTGAGCATCTTTCAAGGTAGAGAACTGATGTAAATTCAGGACACAGCACTTGGGCTGGTGGACAGTGTGAGGAAGGGAGCGTTAATAAGCACACTTGTCCAAAGCATGAGCTATTGCCCAGGCAAGCCACCTTTGGTCCTGTTAAGAGAGATAGCTACGCAGATGAGCAAACTGTCTGGTTAAATTATTTGCAGGAATTTCTTGAAGCAGGCAGTGAAGTTATTTATTGCTTTACAAGCATATCTTTCAGGGCCGGATTTTTCTGGAACAAATAATTAGGTCTCAGTGGTCTCCAATTTCAGCCACAACAGTTAAACCATTTGGATGCGGGTGCTTTCATTTCATAGCTGCATGGTCTCCCCAGACCCTCAGAGCTTCACCCCCCAGGCATTGATTCCCTTCTGCCCATCTGTCTCTATCTCCTCCCCCCAATTCCACCCTTCCTCTCTTCCCTCCTCCCTTCTTGATTGCTCTCTGCTCACTTGGCTCTTTCTGTATTTAGGTGGTGTGTTGATGGGCATGCTACCTCTTCCACAAGCTCCAAGAAGGCAGAATTTCTGACCGATTCTGTTTGCTTTCTCTACCACCCTGACTTTGTGCTGAGTAAACATGCACTGAAAATTGTTTGATAAAGAACAAAAGGATATTTAGTTGAAATTCACCTCCTTCCAACAACAGTATTTGCTCTTTGTGAGATGAAAATTCTCTGATTGTTTCTTCTTATCAATGAGACTGATTCCTCTGCAGGGCCTCACAGAAGACAGGCAGACAGACATCTCATAGCCACTGGGAGAAGACAGATGCAGCAGGAAGGTTTGGATTCATGTGGCAACTGAAAAAAAAAAAAAAAACCCATCAACAACAACAAAAATATATAAAGTATCAATCTGCGTGAATTTGGTCTAAATTAGGAAATCACCAATGTGTGAGCTTGGTCCACCCTGTTCTGAACTCCTTGGAGGTTTGTGTACTCCTTGCTTAGAAACTGCTTCATCTACAGTGAGAAATTGAATAAATATTTCACAGTTTCTTTCAGCTTGTTCTGAAGGCTCTAAAATCTACAAATTTACATCCTGTCCTACTCAGATTAGCTATGCCTGCTAATATAGTGGTTAAATTAGGAGGCATTCCTTCTTCAAATGACATACATGCTCATATATTTTCATAATTAAAAATAGACTCAGGTCTACAATTTGTTGAATTTTAATTCTTTTCAGGGTCATCGTTAGATTTTCCCTTGATTATGAAATTACAAACATTAAAGCTTAATACACCCCATTTTAAACCTCTAGTAGAAGTTATATTTTATGTAATAATAATGTAGAATTTTTTATTATGAGAGGTTATGAACATCCACTTATATATTAAAAATAGCATAATGAGCGCCCATGTTCACACTACTCAGCTTTGACAACTCTTAGTTAATCTTTATCTGCTTCTGTTTCATTCTCTCCAAAATGAGGATAATAATACCTTATCAGGTTATTGTGAGGCCTGGATGAGTTATATTTGAGCCATCAAGAAATGTCTTGTCCCCAGTGCATGTGGTGGAATTGTTAGTTTTTATTCTGAACACTTCTCACAATACACCTGAAGCTCCCATGACCCTACTCCCATCTCCTTCTGCTGGATTTAAAAAACTCCTAAATCCTTTTTTAGAGATATTGTGGGAAGGGAAAGGGAGGGATAAGGATGGGTAATTGGGGGGGCACTCCTGGGGGTAATTGTAATATCCAGAATCTATACATAGTTTATATTATTTTGTTAAAAATTTGTATGGTTGTTCAAAAATAGAAAAAAAAAATTTTAAAAAAAACTCCTAAATGATGTTTACCATTCACATGCATGTATTTGTATTCTCAGTACCTGGGCAGAATCCATATTGTCTAGATTCTCTAGACTTTATATAAATGACATTGAACTGTCAACTATTACAGAATTTTTCTCAACTTTGTTTTGAGGACTTATCTGTTTTGATAGTTTACCTTCGTCATATTAACTCTGTTCCTAAAAGTCTTTGCTTAAATTATTTTCTCACTAAGAAAGCTTCCAAACACCTTCTCCAACCCTGCCCTCCTCCCTTGTAAAGTGTCTATTTTTTTCTTTCCATGTGATGCTGATCATCTTCTAGAATGTTACATAATGTACCTATTTGCTGGGTTATTTTTATTATCTTTCTCCTCTTTAGAATGCAAGCTCCAGGAAGGACGTAATGGTCTGGATCTGGAATGTCCCCCAGTGTCTCGTATGTTGAAGGCTTTGTCCTAATGTTCAGAGGTAGAGCTTATAGGGGATGACCGGATCAAGAGGGCTCTGACCTCATCCGTGGATTAATCCATTTGCTGGGTTAATAATTTGCATGGACCACTGGCAGGAAGTAGAAACTCCAGGCTGTTAGGGCATGGTTAAAGGCAGCAGGTCACAGGAGGCATGCCTTGGGGACAACATCTTACCCCTGGTCTTCCTCTCCTCTCTTTCTCCTGGCTGACGTAAGCCAAGCAGCTGTCCTCCTTCACGTCCTTCTGCCACACTCTTCTGTCCTAGTCTCCAGCTCAAGCAACAGAGTCAGCCAATCAAGGACTGAAACTTCTGAAACCATGAGCCAAAATAAATTGTTCCTCCCCTAAACTGTTCTTTCGGGCATTATGATCACAGCAGCGAAGAACCGACCAGCACAGGGTTTTTGTCTGTTTTTCATTTTCTTGCACTAACATGACCCAAGTGCCCCAACTGCCTTGCTCAGAGTGGACACTCAACAGAGCCCTGAGGGACGGTTCTGTCTGCTCTTCCACCGAAGGTCACCTTGTGTGTCTCCTTTTGATGTGCTGTTATTACACAAAGGCACTGCAGTTGGTGTCCTGTACAGGTCTCCTTCCATCACCATGAGCATCTCTGCGAGTTCACCATTAGGTGGAAGGCAAGGATTTTCAAGATTCTTTTAGGATATCTTGGGACTCATTGGGTGTTGGCAACTGGAGAAGAATGAATAAAGATTCTTTTACAGACATAAATCTAAACTAAACAGCAGAGGGAAATTATTGTGTGACTTTATCAAAATGATAATGCTTCAGATTTGATTACATATAAGCCCTACTGCTGATTTTGAATGCAATTCTCAGTTAAGGTAGCTCAGTGAATTTTCCTCACATTCTGTCAACTCCTGACTCTTGAAAATAATTCAGAAATGTCCACCTCAGCAAAGTACATGGAGCCCCTGGTCAACCTGGCTTAGCTGCGATGACGAGCAGCCGGTCCAACCCACTTGCTGTGGCGGCCCAACCCACAGATCCGGCCTGCAGATCAGCCTCCCTGCTCTGCCTTGGGAGCCAAGGCTGAGGTTGGGGTTTTCTTCCTTGTGTCGGATCGCACTGAATCATCGCTTGTCTCTACTGCCATTTTGTTGGCTGTGTTCCTTTTCAGAGTTGTACTTAAGGGAATAATAGAAGGTAACTGTCATCGTTGGGCCCACGTTAGGGACTCTAAGCCAAAGCCAGGAGAGAAATTAATCCTCAAAGCATCTCACACTGAACAGCAGCGATCTGCAAATTGCAGATTATTCGCACCATGTGGCCAGTGCCAGTAGCGCACCAGAGAGCTGCAATCCATTTCATTTTTTATCCCAAGCCTGGGTGCTCACGGTTTTCCATTGAACACAAAGGATATCACAATTGCCCCTGTGATGATTTCCAAGGAAATTAAAAAAAAAAGGATTGAAGACTCATCTGGTTTTTAATGCCCTTCCGAGGAATATATTTTGCAAATGAGTTTCCCCTACTTTACAGCATGATTGTTGAGGAAATTCAGCAAAAGTGTTCTGAAAAAGTTGTAGTTCAATTAAAACCTCAAAGTTATTTGTTCATTCATTTTCAGGTTGGGGGGTTATTTTTTAAATAGGCATCAGGGACTTGGTGGAAATGCTGCACAATTCTTGACACTTTCACTAAGGAGATTCCCAGTGAGGGTTTTGGGGCATAAGAACAGAACAAAAGTGGGTGTTGACTAAAGCTGCTAATTTAAACAAGAGACTCAGCTTTAAAATGTTCCTTTAAAAATAAGATTCAAGCCTGTTTTCATGTTTTTCTCATAAATGGCCTTATCATTTTTAATACCAGGGAATTTATGTTTATGTACAATGTGCTCAGACTCAAAAAGCAGGTGCAGGAGATGGTCCAGGAGTTCAATAACTGGAAAAACTAACGGAAGCGCTGAAGCCTGTGAGTTTGGTGCAGGAATCCCGGGGTGGGATGAATCCCAGTCACCACCAAAACACAATGGGCTCTGAGTGTTGGCTCCAGGACAAAAATGAAGAAGGAGAAGACAGCGCTGGAAGGCAGCGTCAGCCCAGGAAGAGCTACCTGGCTGCTGCATCCCTATTTGCTCAGCAAGGAAAATACTACCCATGTCACAGGGAAAGAACAGGGGCCGAGGAGGAGCCCGTGCATCATCTCAGAGGCACTGCCAGAAATCTTGGAGACAGCAGAGAGAAAATAACCAGAGTTCAAAGTCAGGAGATGTAGTTGTAAGTGTGTGTGTTCAATTCTTCAAACCCAGGAAAGACAGACTGAAAAGCAGAGCCTGGTACCAGTTTCTGCCATGTGTCCCCCACCACCTCCCCACCTCCTGTGTGTGTGTGTGTGTGTGTGTGTGTGCATGTGCATGCACGCACACACACACACACACACACACACAGGTTTCACTTAGATACTGGTGGGATGTTCCAACATAGCAAAGTCAGCACAGGTGCCCTGGGCCACGCTGGGATGCCTACGTGACTGTCCCTGGTAAACAACGCATCTAGAGGGAAGTCTCCAGACCACACAGGACAGCTCACCCTGGGAAAACCCCAAGCAGTGTCCTCCCTTGGGATGGCCACCCAGGTCCCCTGGAGTGCTTTGTCCTCGCTGAACTAACCCTCCAAGCTTAACCTGTTTTTTGGTAGAAATCTTTCTGTCAAGAATCTTAAAACCAAGGAATATCCCCAGTCACAAAGGCAGAGCCCCAGTTTAGACGACAGGGAGAGGAAGGAATGGACCACAAAGATGCAGCGGAAATGGAGTGGGCAGGAGTCGGGAAGTGGCGCTCACAACCCGAGGAGAACAGTTCAGAGCGGGGCTGATCTGACATGAGATTCCAGTCAAGGATGAGAAGGAGGCTGGCAAGGCCACTGGCAGGCAAGAAGGGCTTACCTGGGCAAGCAGGGCCCTCAGACACCTGTGTCCTCCTCATTCACCCCTGCCATGGTTGCCCTCTGGACCACAGCCCTTCCTGAGTCCCGGGCTATGTAGGACTTCCCTGCACCAAGAACCCTGAGACTCTCAACTGGCTCCGTCCTCTTGGTGGGGTTGGAACCACCTAATGTGTGAGGCCCGGCAGGGAGGGAAGAAGCTGCGGGTGAAAGGAGGGAGAAGGCAGAGGCAGGTGTGGCTGGGCCAGGGTGGCCACCTGAGCAGCCCACATCACCACCTTCCAGCCCTTGCACAGGGAACTGTCAAAGCAGAAAGGGAAACATCTTTTTTAAACAATTTGTTTAGCTTACAGATCTTAAATACTCAACTTTTACCACTTTAAAATATTTCTCAAATACTTTTAAATAAAATGGGCTCATTCTCTGCTGCTGCTTAATTGCCTTTAACTCAAAAATATTTGTCTAGGAGGCTTATTCCAGGTGGCTTACCCTGGCTCCCTCACTGCTGGAGATCTGTCGCTACTGCGGGAGGAGACAGGCTCTTTCCTCAACCCATTGTCAGGTCATCGTTGGGACTGAGCCCTATAGCACGAGACAGATTGACAAGAAAGAAACAAGCAGCTCGTTGGCGCGCGTGGAGCCTTCAATGACAGATGAGTCCCGACAGTGACTTAGAACTTGGCTCATGCAGCGTCTTCAACAAAGACCTACACGCTTTAGAGAAGACAAGATGAGGGAAAGCAGTTCTAGGCTTCCCGAGAGGGGAGCTGGGGAAGGGAAATGTAAGGAAGAAGCTGATGTTCGTAGATTCCTCTGATTCCACCCCTGAGCTGATCAGAGTTGTCTCTGGGGGCAGAGTTTGTGTCTTGTTTTTAGGTAGAAGGCAAGGAAGGGTGAAAATGGTGTTCTCTGCTGCTTCTTAATTGCCTTTATCTCAAAAACACCTGTCAGAGGGGCGTGTTGGGTTGACTCTGTTTCCCTCTCTGCACTCAGCTGGGCCCATGGACGGGGCTGTACCTGGGGCCGGCCTACCTGTGGGCTTCTGAACTCTGCAGGTGTTCTGCAGGTGGGGTGGGCAGAAACCAACCATGGGATGTTAAGATGAGCACACGAAAGTCGCCAAGGTGGAACTCTGGTCTAAAAGGTTTGACCTTGCAGAGAAACACTAACGCCTTCAGCCCCGCCCACACTGCAATGAAGCAGGTTCTTTCTGCCTCAGCTTCTTGTCAAGTGTCTGACACCAACAGACACAGGGAGGTGAAGCCCAGGATGAGGGGGAAGAGAAAGGCACAGCCGGGTGCTTCCTGAAATGTGCACCTATTTGACAGATGATGGAAATCAGGTATTCGTCCCAGGGAAGAGAAGCTTAATGAGCTCACAAGCATTGGATTCAGTCCTGACTGCTCCAGATCAAGAGGCTGGATCTAGAAAGGCCTTTCTGACAAAAGCACTTCCTTGCTGGAATGGAATGCTTTAGGAGGCCCCTGGCCTTGTCCTGGAGGCCTGGAGGCAGAGTGCCTAACAAAGTCTGTCAGCAGTGTTATTACAGAGGGGCCACTGCAGGTAGAGGCTACTACAGCTGACATGGCCTCCAAGGCAAGACACTGTCCTCCTTCAGCATATGACTATGTATTACACTAATCTGCCTTTGAGCATAAAGAGATTAAATGCCAGCAAGTCCTTAAAATTCAAAAATTAGATCTGATCATCACTGACATAAACAAAATCTTCAGATTGCTCTTGGCAGTTGTGTGGCCATATTAAGAAAAGTATTTGGACATTTCTACAGTGGTCTGAGAGATTGCCTAAAATGGTGCCCCAGCCTGAACCCGCTCCAGCCTGGTCTCCACCCCCTGTTGGTAAGAGTTACTCTTGCTGAAGACCAGCTGTAATTGACATGGTCCATAGGGAAAGGGACCTCAAAAACAAAACAACAACAACAACAACAGACCCTCTTGCTTGCTTAGTGGTATGCCAATATTTTGTGTCTAAAAATGAAACCTTGTTCTTAAAATATAAAACAGCTCATTTCTGGGATTTTAACATTGACTACTAGGACAAATAGACTTTTTTAACTCAGGGTCCTTAATGTAACTCTAGCACAGACTTGCAAGGGGTAGAAAATGTTGATTTTTTTCAAAGTTCTCCTTTGTGAGAATTAGAGGCAATGACTTTTTTCTTCTTTAATCATTCTGCCAATGTTTACTGAGTACTGACCTCATGCTGGCCACTGCTGGTTCCCACAGTCCACCCTTAAGAGTAACTGAGGTTCAAAGCAGTTCAGAAACCATGAGAATTTACCACTCCCAAACACAGATTCTACAGCAAGTTTGAAAAGCAAAAGTCACAAGAGGAATAAGATAGAGATTTGATAAGAATTGGGATTGGTGCAGGCAGGGTATCAAGCAGACTTGTAAGAAAGGGAGGGATAACTTTAAGATGTGCACAGAAGTTCTCAGAAAGGGGGAGGAAAGGACAAAAGCAAATACATTCTTGGGAACAGAAAGGAGTTGATGGCCCTGGGTTATCTGTATGATCCAGATGTTGTGCCCTAATGAAAATTATAGTCCTCCTCCCTAAAAAAAGAAAAAATTATAGCATCTGTATTTTAGGTTGCAGCATTTTGGCCTGGTGGGATTTCAGTGGGTGCTGGGCAAAGGATACCAATCTTTCAGTGCCACAAGGGCTATGAGCCAGAAGTGGTCACTCGTGTCCTCTCGGCCTAATACTTTGGGAGTGCCTCAGTCTGCTGTGACCTTTGGCTCTAGCTTCTTCCACCCCACATTCTATAGGAGCAAGACTGTCCCTGTTCTCATGGAGCCTGTATTTGAGTTGTGAAAATAGGCAGTAACAAATAATTACACAAGCAGCTGGCAGTGCTGTGATAGGCATACGTATTGGGGCCCTCAAGGTGCCTTTTAGTTCTGATTTAATTAAGCCGTCACCAACGCAGGCTTTACTGTGGGTACCGACTCATCCACTGGAGAGCGCTCCTGTTTTGGAGGCACCGTGAAGTACAGGGTGACAGACTGACTGCACCCCAGCAGGCAGCCTATGCGCAGTCATTCTCATTCCCTTACAGTTGATCCATGATGAGTCCTTTCGACCCTTGAGATCCTGCTGGGCTCTGTGCGTGTGTGTGCATGAGTGCTGATGTCTCTACAGGAATATGTCTTCTTCCCAAGTATGACACTGAATGAAGCTTATTTATTTGAGGATTATGATATAGTACCTGAAAATCTGAACCTGTGGCATTTTATATGCAACATTCAGCACATTCTGCGGTTAAGCCACTGCTGCAGTGTGGAAGAGGCTGAGGGTGCCTGGAGCCTTGGATCCAGCAGTAGAACTTCAGGTAGACACATGCCCCCCTTGACTCAGCCACGGTCTCTCCTCACAGCCATCTGGGCAGCTCACCTCCACAGTCACTACCATTGTGTTCAATTTCTGGCATGGAACCAGGCGAGGACACATTGTGAGCGTGAAGCACATGTAGGCTAATTGAGAGGGACCAGAAAGGTGTGGAAGAGCCCCAGAGAAGTGCTGGTGGAGGATGAGTGGAGGGGTGCCCTGAGGGTCCCACAGGGAGCTGATCCTAGGCTGCAGGGTGCAACTTGAGAGGAGTGGCTTGGACTTTGGAGGGGAGCTGCTAGGCCTGTGCTGCAGCCCTGGGTGTGTAACAGAACTAGAACAGGAGGAGGGAAGCCAGGGGGTGGGCACTGGAGACAGCAAGGCAGGGGCAGCAGAGCACTAAGGACTCATGGGTTCCAGGCACCACTGATGTCTTCCCATGCGGGGTCCATGCTGGCAGAGACCAGATAGGTCAGAGAAAGGCCACAGAACCAAAGGCAAAGCATCTGCAAGCCTGGATCAGGGCACAGGGGTGAGAGGATGGCATTCAGTAGGGGATCACATGGTGCCTGTGCCCCTGAGCTAGGTGGGGGTGCAGCTGCATGGCCAGTGACCCACTAGGGAGCACGTGCTGCTTGGCATCTTGTACGTGCCAGGCACTGGTGCAGGCCCAGGTGATACAGTAGAGGCCGGCAAAAATCCCCACACTGCATTTCAACCGTGGCAATGGAGTGAAGCAGATGAGACAGAGAGCGCATTAGAAGATGCTGAGAGCTGAGATGCGAAGAACAGGGGTGAGCAGGGCTGAGGATGGGCTGCAAATTCCAGCAGGGTGTCCTGCAAAGGCCCAGAGCTGCAGCCAACCTGGGCCAGGAGGCAGCTGGAGCGGGTCAGTCTGGCTTCAGTGCAGGACGCCAGGGGAAGGAAGAGGAGGCACCCACATCATCGAGGACCTCTGCAGCCACTGCCAGTTGGGCAGCTTTCACTCCCCGGGAGGTGGAGTGCCCCTGGGAGGACAGTGTGACACCTTGCCTAACACATATGTAGCAGCATCCTTGAAACTGCTGCCAACCACAGGCCTGCAGGCAGAGAACTGGACAGCGAGGGCAGGATATGACTGAAGTCGGCAGCTGCAGCTCCAAAGGCAGTTGACTGCTCTGTTTGTGCACGTGTGCACGTGTGCATGTGTGTGTGGATGTGCATGTGTGTGCACATACGCACACGTGTCCATCTCTGTGTGTGCATGTGTGTGCCTGTATATACATGTGTGTGTGCATGTGTTTATACGTGTATGTGTGTGTGCCTGTATATACATGTGTGTGTGCATGTGTGTGCATGTGTCTATGCGTGTATGTGAGTGTGTGTGCATGTTTATATGTGTGCATGTGTGTGTGCATGTATATTGTGTGCATGTGCATCTATGTGTGCATATGTGTGCATGTGTACATGTGTGCATATGTGTGTCCACAAGTGTGTGTGCTTATATACATGTGTGTATACATGTGTGCTTATGTGTGGACATATATGTGTGTGCATATATATGTGTGTTCGTATGTGTGTACGTGTGTACGTGTGCATGTAGAATGTGTGTGTGCACTTATGTGTGTGTGTTCATGTATGTGTATATACATGTGCAAGTATATATGTGTATATATGTGTGTGAGGGTGTGTGCATTTGTACATATGTGTGTTCGTGTGTGCATGCATTACACGTGTGTGCATGCATACATGTGTGCGGGTGCATGTATGTATGTGTGAGCATGTGAGTGTACGTACGTGTGTGTGTAGAGAGAATTTGGAGAAAACAAGCAAGTGAGTGCACACCCAGGCTGTCAACACCTATTTTCATTTGGTTTCTGATGGCCAGGCCCCTGTTACTTCCTTCCACTCCTTTCTGCTCCTTACAACCTAATAACATGCAGAGAAAGATTATCTGAAGATGACTAAGTTCACTTGTGAAGAGCAGAGCTCCGTAATGGGAACACACATGCCTTAGTCAATTCTGGGCGTTTTTAAAGATATTGAAGAGAAAGGAAGATCAAAAGGCAAAACCAGGAGGATTGTGTGAGAAATTTAGGAGCAGCAGTGGCACCAGCCCCAGGTTAAAGAGACAGCTATTGGACAGGTGTCCTTGCAGAAATATTGTTTGTGAAAGGCTATGGTTCTGGCAGTCTTTTATGGATATTTCTTATTCTCAGGCATTGGTGCAGGAGGAGGGCCCTTCTTCTTGAGTTTCCAGCGTTATTTATTTATCATTTATTTTGTTAGGCTGGATGCAAGTGGCTCTGATTTGGGCTGACAACGTTGACGCTCCCTGCGCTAACACATTCTGTGCCCGCGTCTCGTGTTTCTGGTTTACTGCGTTCCGGGCTTCATCTTCATGCATCCATCCGCTTCTCATGCTGAAGTCCCTGGGATGAGAAGCTTGCAGCGACCTCCATGGTCTTCCTGCATGTCTTGACCATGGCTCCCCCACCCCAACCTCCTGTCTTGTCTACCTTGCTCATGTCACTGAGTCGTCTTCCACTCAAGATGTTTATGTCTGAGCTATTGCTGACATCAATCCCTCCCCTGTACCTTAGAGAATACCAGGGTACAAATTCTGTAGGCAAGCTCACTTCAAATTCTGTTTCTTATTTTATATAAGATAAAAATAAGTCAAAACCATTTTTTAAAGACAGGGAGAGAAAGATTTAATTTTTATTTTAAATTTTTCATCTGGTTTTTGTTTTTCCTTCAGTTAGTTGTATATGTGGAACTGGGGGTTGAACCTGGGTTGGGTCCTCATGCATGCCAGGCATGCACTCTACCACTGAGCCACCTCTCTAGTCCTCAAAACCATTTTTTCCAAGTTCAAGTTATTAAAACACACACACACACACACACACTTATAAAGAAAAAAGAGTGTCTCAAATTTCTAGGTTGAATAAACTTATTTTTAAGATAATATTTTTAAAATATATCAAGGTGTAAATGGAGATATAATAACTCCATGCTTATATAACTAGAAGGCCCAAATAAAAGCTTTATAAATTAAATGTTAACAGTACAAAACCAAGGAATGACACTAATACAGCAGGAGCTGTCGTTGTTACTGACACCAAACGGGGCCATGACTGGTTGGTGCAGGTCTGTCCATCCCTGCCCACCACCCTGGAGAGAGGGCTCCAGTGTCCACTGCTTCTCCCTGCCCCTCTTGCCCTCACACCCTCAACCCTGGCCATTAGGCTGCCACCTACTGGCGGTGCCTGCTCTGCCCGCTCTCTGCCTCTGTTTTCCTTCATTTCAGAACGGCAACCGAGGCTGACTGCATAGCAGCCTTTGGTCGGATCGCTGACAATAGGATGAGCCAGGCTGTGCCTTTACCATGGCTCAGATGGTCCTCAGAAGAGCGGTGGGCACCGCCCAGGCACTTCATGTCCTGCAGCTGGAGACAGCTCCAGTACATTCTCTCACTTTAAGGATCCCACTCTCCTTCTCCACTGTACCAAACTCACTGATAGCCACTAACTTATTATGTTTTCCAACAAAATATTTGCCTCGAGATTTTTCATTTTTTTAAGAAATATTTTGTATTACCTCCATGAATATTTATGAATCATTTTCCCATAGCATTAAATACTGTATAATCTCAAAGGCTAAAACTATGTTCTAGCACCTTCCATGACCATAAAATTTCAAAACTGGATCTAACCCAGGGCATGGGGGTCATCCAGAGCAACAGAGGCATGTCTCTACAGAGAGACATGTCCAGGAGATCTATTAGGGCAACAGGCACACGTGATTATGGAAGCCGAGAAGTCTGTCTGTGTCTCACCTCAAGCTGGAAATCCAGGAAGGACGTTGTAGTTTAGCTTGAGTGTGAAGGTCTGAGAGCCAGGATGCATGGCCAAGGTTGGTGCAAGTCCCAGAATCAGCACTGCCTGTGAGCCGGGTGCTCTGACATCTGGGGGCAGGGACAGATGGCCACTCACCCTTCCCTGCCTCTTCGTTCCTTGCAGCCCTTGGTGCCCACCACACTGGCTAGGGCAGTCTTCTTTGCTCTGTCCACCAAGTGCCAGTTGATCCCTTCCAGAAATACCCTCAGAGACACACCAAGACACACCAGCAATCTGGGCACACCAGGGCCCAATCAAGTGGACACAAACATTAGTCATCACGTCAGCCAACGTTCTCTTTACAGTGCCCCACATAAGCACACAGATGGCCCCTGTGAGGTCACCTCCTGGTGCTGGTAGGCAGTTCTACCACCTTCCTGTTGGTAGAAATCCCACCTCCCAGATCAATGCACAACCCTCAGCACTCTTGCAGAGGACTCCTTCACCACGTGGAGGCCCATTTTGACACTGATCAGCCTGTCCTCGCCCAAACAGCTCAGCCTTGTCACCTGTCCTTATGTCACGGGGCCAAGGAAAGTGAGGAGCAGCTGGCAAGCCCTTAGATGCGTACTGCAGCTGGCCCAAGTTCTCAGTAGAACCTTCAACAGGTTATATGATGCTGAGTCTCAGAGAAGCAGGCTTTTACATCCTGTTTGTTTCCAGAGCTCACAGTGTAAATGAGCACCGCCTACTACTGAGGGATGGTTCTATAAAGAAGGCAGCTGTGGGTGAAGCACATCTGAACTGATATTAAGCATTTACGAACTTATACATACATGAACGCACAGTTGATTTAGATTGTTATTTCCTTTTACCACTGAAGAAAGGAAATGAGAAACCCTAGAGAGGTGAGGATTGATTGGGTAGAACTGGAAGGTTCCAGACAGCAAGACTGCCACCACGCTCTCCCCCTATCCTTCCAAAAGGACTTACCCAGGCTCAAGAGAGGGATCCTGTGGAATCCTCTTGAGAGGTCCAGTGAGGTCACAGAGCTCACCAAGTCCCGTGAAGCCAGGATGTCAGCCACTCTGTCTCCATTCTTAATTCAATGAGCAGGACCCTGGCCCTTGGGTGAGGAAAACTAGCACAATCAATAAGTGAGAAGCTACAGCTGGCCGCACAAAACCCAGGCTCTGCACCCTGGACCAGGGACCCGCGGTCAGGACAGATATCCTGAGACCCTACGAAGCACAGGTTACCACAGGGAGGGGAGAAAAGGGTCCAGCGCGTGCCAGGGGTGCATGCCAGGGGTGCGTGCCAGAGTCACGTGCTGCCCTTTCCTGAAGAATCAAGCTGCAGCCTGGGCAGCAGCCACAGCGCCTATGAAGGTCTGGCTCCTTCGTGAGTGGTTAGACAGGTGTTCTCAGGGACATACTTGCATCCTCCTGAGTGGCAGCCTAGGTGGCTGACTGTCACAACCGTGTGCAAAAACATACTAGCCCACAGAATGCAAATGACATTATTGTGATTAATTCTTCTTCCCAACAGCTGGCTGTCCCAACTCCTTGATTAAAGAGCTCCACCACTTCAGGATTCTTGGAGAAGAGCAGGTGAGTGGCCCTCTCTACGGCTTCATGGCAGTGCTGTGAAAGATAGACGCTAATGAGGTCGTTTGGGCTCCCTCCAGGGAGGCTGCATGTGTCTCCTGACCCAGGGCGCCCTGCAGTGGGGAGAAAACCATGCTGGAGACGTGGGAGGACACGTCCCTCCTCGTCTATCCATCAGACCTGACAGGTTATTAATTGGTACATCTGCTATCTGCCAGAGCATTCCATCAAGGCGCGAGCCATAAACAGGCTCCGCATAGTGGCAGATGAGCAAACAAATGCGGGCAGGAATTGTGCCTGAGGGATCGACGGCCACACATCCTCGTCTGGGAGCATGTGCAAGTTCCTTCACCAGGCCTTTCCTTTGTGTGTGTTATCTGTGTTTTACAGCAGTCCCTTCCTAAGTGGACAAAAATGTGACATACAAGGGATGGCCCATTTAAAGTACGGATTTTTTAAACACCCTGTTGTGCTCAGCAAAGAATGCCAGTTTTAAAATAGATGCACTCAGTAAATAATTTAGGGTGCTAAATACGTATGCACATGTATGCATGCATATACATTGTACTACTTAAAAATCTATTGGCTGTGCACATCCCCTGGTTCCACACCTGTGGATTCAACCAACCATGGATTGAAAATATTTGGGAAAAAAACAATAAAAATTTAAATGAATGTAAACACAATGCTACATAACAAATATTTGCATAGTGTTTACATTGTATTAGGTATTGGTAATCTAGAGATGGTTCAGGAACGCATGAGGATGTGGGTAGGTTATATGCAAATACTATGCCAACTTCTATTGGGGATTTGGCATCCTCAGAGTTTGGATTCCACTGGGGTCCTGGAACAAATCCTCCTTGGATACTGAGAGATAAGTGTGCATTTATTGATCCTTATATGGAATCACAGACTCTGCATTATGTGTCAGGTTGTCAAGTTACTATTTAAATACACCAAATAGTGGGAAAGGTGTTGGTTGGCCTAACTAACACTATTGTTACTGAATTTTACTCTCAAAGATTGTCTTTGCCCACTGTGACCAGACAGCGTGCAGGTAGGGTCATATTTTTATTATATTGGTGTATTTTTATTTGGTATATATGGAAAAATGTGATTGCTTATTTCCAATAGGAGATTAAAACCAGCAAGGAGTGGGTCTGGGAGGATGAGAACCTGGAATGATGTCCTCGTCCTTGAACCAGCAAGGTGCAGTTTGCCTCCTTCCTCCTTATTGTGAGCTTTCAGAAGAGCAGGCATCAGAGTTTATTCAGATACAAGCAGAATCAAGCTAGGAATGGGGCACGGAGGCAGAGCGCTTGCCTAGCATGTGCGAAGCCTGAGTTCAACCCCCAGCACCACAAAAACAAAGTCAGGCACAAGCCCCATCATTCTCCGTGCATTGCAGGTGAAAGCTGAGACCCCTACCACACCTGCTTATGAAAACACCTGCCTCTAGCAGCCTTGCTCCAGAGAAATCCTAAGACACTTCTTAAAGCAGGAATTGCTGTTACCCTGCTGTTTCTGTTCAGATATAATGGAGCCTTCTCTTCTAACTTGTACCAATATTTCAAAACTGTTTCCATATTTGTTTTAGAGTCTCCGGATAATTAGTAGGGAAAGAAGCCAACTGTAATCATCTTCTTAGATTTGCATAAAAACCACTTGCATTCTCCTAGAAATTCAATCAAGCCATAATGGAAATTAATACTTCCCTGCTTGGCTGTGGCAAGGCAGTAGTGTGGATATCTAGTTCCTAGCAAACCACATTTCTTTCCTTCCTTCAGCAGGTCTGACTGAGCACCTACTATCTGCTGAATGTGATTCTAAGTTACAGGGTCAGAGGTGTGAAAAAGAACTCTGCATGAGTCTCCTATTCTAGCTGGGTCAAGCTATGCTGTGTCATATACACATAAACACACTCAGTGCTGTAGTAGGTGATTATCACCACACAGACAAAAATGAAACAAGAAAGAGAGCTAATGAGTGCCGGGGAAGCAGGTGACCCTCTCCATAAGGTGGTCAGGGGAAGTCCCACCAGGCAGGTGGTGGGAGAAAAGACTGGAAGGGTCAGGGGAAGTGCCGTGGTGCCCTGAAGGAAAGGAGAGTTCCGGAGACAGTGCAGAGACCCTGAAAGAACAGTGCACCTGGCCTCTGCAAACAGTCCGGGGGCCAGTGTGATGGCGGCAAGGGAGCTAAGCAAGAGGAGCAGGGCAGAAGATGAGGTTGCAGTGGAAAGAGGGGCTGGGATAAGGAGGGAGCAAAGCAGCATTTCTAGAGGGAGGCGATCTTCATGTCCCCTGCTCAAGAAGGACGAACAGGAGAAGGGAGCCCTGGAATTTGCAACATGGAGGTCACTGGCAACCTTGACTGTTGGGCATCTGTGGGCTTGTCATTGGCAGACTGCAGAGGGTGGAAGCCTGCCAGGAGCAGGCTCATGTGAGAAGGGACAAGAGGAATGGGAGGTCGCAAACATAGATAACATTTTCTTAAAGAATTTAGCTGCAACGGAAAGCAAGAAATGAAGTAGCTACAGGGCAGGATGTGAGATCAAGAAAACACACTGTTTTTTTTAAATTCTGAGCATCAAACCCAGGGCCCCACACATGCTAGGCAAGTGCTCTACCACTGAACTAAACTCCCAACCACCAAACTTACTTTTTAGTGGGAAAAATTATAGCATGTTATGTACTGATGAGTGACTTGGTAGGGGACAGGAAACTTGATGATGCAGAAGAGGTGGGAGGAATCCACAGCAATGGCTCCTCCAGTGACAGCCCTGGCCTCAGGAAAGTGAAGCCCCTGCACCTGGTGGCGATGAAAAGGCAGCGCAGTGCGGCAGGCTCCAGGTGTGCTCGTGGGAGCTGGGGGAGAACCTGCCCAAAGGCTGTGCCGGTTGCTTCTCTTAGTGAAACAAGAAGCTAGGCCATCAGCTGAGTGAAGATGGGGTAAGGTAGTACACTTGTCACTTGGGAGCATGGAGACTGAATAAACTCGTGAAGTAAACGGATCTGGAGTAAGGACGATAGCCAGAGTTCTCCCATCACTTTCAGCTCTGTGGATGCAGATTTAACCAGCGCTGGGGTTCTCCCGTCCAAGTACAGCAATACAAGGGAGGAATGAGGGCAGGCAGAGCCATGAGCAAGAGCGAGGGACAGGGAGAAGGGCGAGGAGCAATCAGTTACAGATCCCAGTGGGCTCGGGAAAGGTGTGGAGTTTGAGTACTCGAAGGAATGAGCTGAAACAACAGGCTTTGGCCAAAGAACCTGATATGCTAGTTCAAGGGTGTAGAAGGAGGTGCATGGTCAGCATTGACCAGGTAGGGGCAGGTTCGGAGATGGTGGTGGCTTAGTTAGGAAGGAGGACATGATGATTGAAGGGGAGGTCATGACCTTGGGAAACCAGGGGGTGGAGGTATCGCCCATGCAGACACCAAGCTCAACCAGAACTGTCACTGGAGCAAGAGAATCATGGTGAACCAAGAACTGGAGACTCAGGGGCCGGAGGGGGGCGGCGGGGCTTCAGTAGCTGACTGCGGGAGGAGAGTGGAGCAGAGCTGATGGTTTGATGCTGAAAGCTACGGCTAAAGGATGGTGTAAAAGAAAGGCATCCTACTTGGGGAATTGCAGAGCAATGCTTAGTGGCCCAAAGAGGACAGCACCGACACATTTGCCAGCGCTGTAGGGGAAGTAGTGTCCTTGCATGCCAGTCAGTTTCAGTGAGGGAAGAATGTAAGGGAAGCAGGAGGTAGACGTCCCAGGGATGTCACTGCTGGCTGTGCAAGGGGATCAGGGGTTGGAGCTACTGAAAGATGAGGGCAGGGAGGGGATGTGCAGAGATACTTGTGGGGTCCGGGCTTGTCCTAGTGATCAGGACTGCACTGGTGACTGATCTGACCAGGACATGTCAGTCGGGGTATTCATATCCTGATGATTCATGAAAGACCCAGCAGCCACCAGGCAGATGACAGTGTGAGTCCCCGGAGAGGAAGCAGAAGGCTCCAGCACCCCCTCTCCTGCAGTGGGCGTGGGTGACTGCCTGGCAAACCCAGGCTCTCACTGAGTGCTGGAGGCAGCTTACATTACTTCATGAGGTCACGTTTTTATATTAATGTGTGCTGCAGTGTCATTGATGATCCATTTTTGTCCCAACAACATGGCTTTTTGTAAAAGAGAAGAGTAATGCTCAGGCATTTCTCAGAATTTTTGTAAATAAATAGGATTTCAAGATAAGCTGTAAATACCATTTTCCACTAAAATATTTCTGACTTTAAATCCTGTTTGCACTCCATCAATACACCGAAGCAGTAGCAACAAAATAGACATTAAGATAAGTGTAACATTCGCATAGAGAGTGGATTGATGGAACCCACACAGAAAGTGGGTAATTACCGAATTCACTGCTGGATGGCAGAGGCAAGTGCCAGCCACCCAATTCTTTGCATGTGATTCTCTTCCATTTTTATTGATCTTGATTTTGATCAAGATTGATCCAATCTTTTAGGTTGGATTAAATCATTGAACACTATAAACTATTACCTTCTGAAATAAAATCCAAACTCTTTGTGATTTAAAATGATGCTGATTGTAGCTTCTTGGCCCCATCCCTGAGGGAATTCTTTGTGTCTATAATTCGCATTCATAAAGCACATTCACCTCCCCCCAAACTCCTAGGCAAGGATATAGGCAAGTCCCCTCCAAAGTCCTGGTGGAGCCCTTAAGAAAGCAAGGTGACAGCAGGAGGCCGCAGGGTTTGGACAGCCTTCAGAGGTGCTAGGCTTCCCACCGGCCTCCGCTTTGCTGGTCTCTTCCAGGCAATGTTAAGGAATTCACCTTCGCTCATCCAGAAACTGTCTGTTGCTTGCTTGCTCTGTTGTTGGGCTGACATCGGAGGAAAGGATGATAAACCAGGAAATCAAAAGTACTAATCATGACAAGAGCCAAGATGGACACACACAGTGACTGAGATGTCCCCCGCTTTATATAAGGGGTCAAGCAACCCTGACACTGAAGGGCAGGGAGACACCAACTACTGACCACTCTTAGAAAATAGGAGTTGGGCAGAAGAACATTGCAGGCAGAGCAAAGCACATGTTGAAGGGTAGCTTGGTTTAGGCCACTGAATAGAACCCGTGAGCCTGAAAAATAATGTGATGGGGGATAGTGATGAAGGCCATCTGTAGCACAGAGGGCATGGTCAGCAACTTGGATTTTATTCTAAGTTCAATGGGAAGTCCTTGGAGTTAAAATTAGGGTGTGGTGTTATGAAAATTACCTTTTGAAGACTTTCAGTCTTCCTGCAGTTCTGGAAATGATCTGCATGGCAGAGGAGACAGAAAGCAGTGACCACTCAGGGCAGGGTGGAAGGATCGGGTTGCGGATGGGCAGTGGGTCAGGGAAATGAAAGTCCCACTTTACTGAAAAGGTGAAAGAGGAAAGGGGAGAACAGAGGCAGAGAACACAGGGTCAACTTCTGAAGCACTGGGATAAGCTGGGATTTGGATGGGTGAGTTGGAGCTCAGCGGAGGTGAAGGTCAGAGGTCAGAGGTGAAGGTCAGAGGCCAGAGGTGGAGAGACTCATCTGGGATCACCCACATGTGCTGATATAAATCCATAAGAATGGCTGAGAAGAAAAGAAAGAAGGGACCATGGCCAGCCTCCCAGAAGAAGCACCAGCCTTCAAAGGCTGAGTTGGAGAGAGGCAGCCAGTCTGGGCCCCAGCAAGGAGCTTTGAGCAAAGAAAAGACCCAGAGATGTGTGGGGCTGAAGAAGCCAGGGGAGGAAGGGTCGCAGAGGAAGAAGTGGCTTTAGTGTGGAATGCTGCTGAGAAGCTGAATAGGAGGAGGTCAGCGAAGTGCCCTTTTCCTGTGATGACAGAAAGGTCATCATCGTGACTGTAGCAGGTAGTGGAGGAGTCCTTGGCGATGGAGCCAGATTTTTATGGTTGAAGAGTGAACCAAGGGGAGGACGATTCCTTCTGAAGTGTTGCTCTGAAGAGGAAAAGGGAGCTGCTGCGGCTGTGGGGAGTGTTCTTCAGAGCCGGTGAAGGCTGGAGCTTGCTGTACTTGCTGGCATGAGCAACCGAGATGGCTTCTTGGTGATTCAGGGGTGGGATGAGATGGCTGAGAAAGGGAGAGCTTTTGAGCAGGGCTTGCCTGAGCTGCAGGAGGGACAGAGCACTCCCAGGAGGAGGGTGAGGGCCTGGCGGGGTGAGCGCAGGGCTGGCCAGCGGGTTGCAATGTTAGGAATGGGAGAGTGACGAAGGCAGACGCCTTCCCCACTGTGTGTACCCTCCACATGAAGAGTGCTTGCCATGCAGAAGATGGTCAGTCAGCACTGCTGAATCGGCATGAAAATCGATCTCAGCTCCTGTCTCCCGAGGGCCATGGGCATGTGGGCAACTGGGGAAGAAAAGAGAAATACAGTAGAATGATGGGGCGGCTGTATCTGAAGGCTGTGATCAGTCATCAAGGAAGCGCGATTAGTGACTGAGCCCACGGGGCCATTCAGGGTCCTAGCCACGGAAGGTGGAGGCAGGGTTCCCAGGGTTTTGCCAAGACAGTCAGATGCAGAGGACCTTGGAGCTCTGTGCTCTGGGTCCTCTTTATGGTGGTGGAGAATAGACCCTGTGCTGACCAGGAAGGAAGTCAGCTTGGAGAGAGCAGTGGCCAGGGGAAATGGCTGCATCAGTTGACCGGAGGTCCTAACAGAGTTGGAGAAAGAAGCAATGTCCATTCATTGGTCAGAGACCTGGAGAGACAGGAGATGGTGGTTAGAAAGAGATATTTGCAATTGGGATATCAGGAGTGGTACAAACAATCAAGATGCTAAGGCCTGGGGAAGGACCATGAGAACAGAAAAGGGAAAGAAAGGTCATAGGAGATGAGCAGGTAAGACTGGAAGAGCAGGTGGAGGGATGCTTAGCTCACACCAGAGCTCAAGTCCCCAAATGATGAAAAAGTGGGATTCGCGTCAGAGGCTGAGCTGGGAGCTGCTCTCTCAAGAGCAAGGGGCTGCATCCAAACCCAGAGACCACAGGGAGGAGAGGAGGGTGAGCAGCCGGGCACCACAGGACTTCAAGAGAGGGGACTGAGTGTTCAGGACACAGGAGACAAGCTCCACCTGTGGCCTCAAGGTGTGGGTGTCTGTGTGTGCGTGCGCATGCCTGTGTGTGTGTGCATGTGAATGCATCGTGTATGTACGTGCTTGTGTGTGTGCATGTGCGCACATGTGCTTGTGTGTATATGCATGTGTGTGTGTGTGTTTGCACTGTGTGCATGTGTGTGTGTGTGGGTGTGTGGAACTGAAGGCAGCCCTCATCTTGGGGACCGAAAGGGAGTTGAATGAGTTTCCATTAACTTGCAGATCAAAACATCTAAGAAGCTGACCATGCAGGCGAGTTTGGGTATTGTGGTTCAGGAAGTCCAGAGGACACAAGAAAAGGTTTAGGAGAAAAGGGAGGAGTAGACATGAGCTCATGCAGGGGAACGCACAGGCCCACGGGGGACTGAGAGCTGGGTGAGAAGAGCAATGGGAGGCTGACGGGAGAGTGCTGTGAGGGACCTGGGTGTGTGCTGACAGTCTTCGAGGGGATACTGGGGCACAATCTGACCACCTGGATCTTCTCATCTCAGGTGTGACTCTCAGCATCAAGAGCCTCATCTCAAAAGTTCTGTTTTAGTCACTTGCATGTCACTGTGACCAAAATATTGGACAAGGACAACTTCGAGGAGGAAAAGTTTATTTGGAGCTCTTAGTTTCAGAGACATCAGTCCACACATGGCGACTCATTGCTCTGGGCCCAAGTGAGGCAGCACTAATGGGAGAAGGGCCCAGGGCAGGTAGCAAAGCTGCTCGGCTCATGACCGGGTCAGAGAGGGACCACGGGGCAGCAGCATGCTTCCAGGGCACACCCCCAACTGGCAGAAGGGACAAAGAGGCCAGCTGGTTTTGACCTCTTTCCAGAAAATTTCACAACCCCTGGAAGATGAGCTGCTTTCTGGCACCCTGTTTTCTGCCCAGGGCTTCCTGCGTTGTAGTCCACGGCTCCAATTATTTCCTCAGTGCTGTGTGATCTGTTTCTTCCCCGCATCTGATTTCCCCCACCTAATGGTTGTTTTTGCCAGGCAGTGAGAAAAGTCCAGCCCTTTCTCCAGCCAATTCACTGCATCAGCAGCTGACAGATGTCCAGCAATGAGAAGAGCACTATTAGCAATGGAACAGAAAATAAAAACCGCAGTGTGACAGGAGCCACCACCGAGACTGTCACTAATGCTCTCGGGCTAACAACCTGCAAATGAAGAAAAATAAGATGACAATTACTGACAATTCCAGGTGTATTTTTTAGAAAAAAAAATAACAACATTCTAGTATATGCAGTGGATAGGACATTCACTGCATGAGAAGGGGAAATGTTCTCATCCCAACTTAACATTCCTTTACAAACCTGTTTGTAAAGGTTTTTTTAATCCAAAGAGGAAATTGTGTGATAAACTTATTTTTATTAGTTTCTAATTCATGGCCAAGGAAAAATAAGCTAAGGTGTGTGTGTTTGCATGTTTGTGTGCATGTGTGTATGTGTGTACATGTGTGTGCACTTGTGTGCATGTGCATGTGTGTGCATGTGTGTGCGTGCGTGCCTGTGTGTGTGTGTTAAAAGGAGAAAGAGAAGGTAGTGGAGGCAGCTGGGCATTATGGGAAGGGGCCTCTGGAGTGCTGGCCTGGGTTCTGATGCTGGATCAGGGTTCCGCCTGTGTGGCGTTCAGCAACATATTGTGCTTCTGTGCAGCTCCGCAGCCTCATCCCTGGCCTCCCTGGCGTGAAGAACTCACCGTGTAGGCGAGGCCTTGGCACGGCTGCGGGGCTCAGCACCATCACTCAGCCACAGTAGCTCTGCTCGGGAAGTCTGTGCTCCTGCAGGGATTGAGGGGCAGGCCCATGGGAACCCAGGTGCTTCGGGCTGAGATTGAACAGAAGCCAGAATTCATGGGGAACGTGAGGGAGGCCTGAGAGCTGTACCTGAGTGCCCCCAAAAGGACGCTCTGGAGAACACCACGACAGTGCACATCCAGCCTCTCTGCTCTGAGCACTTGAGAGGGGGCCAGGAGCTCCTGGGCTGCTGACTCATTTTAACAGAACATTTGCCAGTTTTCCCAGAGTTTAATTTATCTAGTTTCCTTGACTTCAATTTTTTTCCTTTTTTTTTTTTGTAGTTTCAAATTTTTGATTTCTTCTTGCTTCCTTTTCCTATGAAAGTATGCAAATTAAGCATCCCAGGGAAGCCACCTGACCCTTCCTGCAGCAGACAGAGCTGTGGAGGCACAGTTCCTTCCCAGCATGACCCCTGGGTGACCACCATGTACCTGTAATGGGCTTCATATGCAGTCAGGGGCCAGCATGAAAGGGAAAGCCAGCTAGCCCATGTGGGGCTTGAACTTGTGACCCTTGCTTCATTAGAGAGTGATAGTCTACCCAACTCAAGCCTTCTAACTACCTGCAGGCCAACAGAATCCAACATCTATTTCATCACGTTCTCCTATCACTCATTATTTAGATTCCTAAAACATGAATTTATTGAAACCTCTATGAATTTTGTACTTTAAAATGAATGTTTCCTATTCTTAAGAGAATCTATGAACATGCACACATAAAGACTGAATAATTTACTCCCCAAATAAATAAAATATAAAGCACAGCAATGAGTCAAAATTTTGCCTACGTAGGGCATGCTAACAATGCATTTTTCACTGTAATCTGATGAAATATAAGAGGAGGTTTATTATTGTTACCCGTAAGTGCAGAGCAGTATCTTTTGTTACCATTAACATTTATCCTCAAAACAAATATACAGCAATTTCTAAATTATTTTAGTCGTGTGTAGATTTTCCACTTTATGAACGCATACCTAGAAACCTGCACACTAGTTTCCATCAAAGCCTGCTTCGTGTAGTTTGGGAGGTTAATACAGCACGCACACATGCACATGCACTCTTTTTCCCTGTGCATTCCAAAGGCAAATGATGTGCAAGTGATATTTGGCTGATTACCTCCTTTTAAGCTCTCTTGAGAATGGAAAACATTACAAATTAACCAACTTATTCCAAGTTGGTTCTGTTTATAAAATGCCATGTAATATTAATAAGTGAAAACGCCGCTGGAAGCGTACAGGTAGTAGCTAAAGAGCAGTGTTTGTTCCCTTCCATCAGTTGGAGTCCATTTATCAGCTCCTTCACCACTACTGCACGCTATTGGTTGAGATCCTGGCTTTCTGTTCTGCCTGGTGCTAGTTTGACCCAGCTCTCCACAAAGTGCACAGTGGTGGGCTTGCAGTAATTGTGCATTTTTTGTTCCAGCACGAGGTTGAAAGGAGTCAGTGGAAATGTGGGTCATAGATTGAAAAGAAGGTAAAGTAGGCTCCTTGCTAATGACTTATATAATTACTTATCTAAATTATCTCCTTGGGGTATTAAGCTTTCTAAAAAATCTAGCACAATATTTGTTCGAGGTCAAAAAATATATATTTTTAAATTTCACAATGTTTGAAAGTGTTATACCTTCAGGAGACACCTTTCAGATACTGCATGGCGTTTTTAATCATCAGCAATCACCAGATTCACCTTAAAATGTCCGTCCCCCCTTAGAAAAGGAATTGTGTGTTCAAATGCTATTTTATCATACACAAAATAAATATAATAGTCCTTATTAATAAATTTTTAACTAATGAATATAAAGAGGAACCTTGGTTTTACAAATTTTGTTAGCATTTGAACTACTGTGAGTGCAGTCACTAAGATGCCTAAAGTCTTATAGGCTTTGTCTATAGATTAACTTCTTCCTTGATAGGCGTTATTGCCACAGTAGTGAAACCAAGTAAATTCTTTCTGGATTTTTTTATTGAGGAATTGAGTTGTTTATCAATCATAAATGAATATAAAGTAACAATATGATATGCATTTGATCCTAGTCCAGAATCACCCCCACTCCAGTATCTTGATTCTTCTATATTCCTCCCCAGAACAGATATAATCAGAACAGATATAATTATCTCTCTCTCTCTTTCTCTCTCTCTCTATATATATATAATTTCACTTAGCATGATCTTCCATTGCCATCCATTTACTTTCAAAAGCTGTAATGTCATTGTTTCTGGTAGCAGAGTAGAACTCCATTGTATATAAATATCACAGTTTTTGGATCCATTCATCTATTGAGGGGCATCTGGGTTGTTGGTTCCATACTTTAGCTATTATAAATTGAGCTGCTATGAACATTGATTTTGTTGTATCTCTGTAATGTGCTGATTCTAACTCCTCTGGGAAAATACCCAGAAGAAGGACAGCTGGATTGTATGGTGGATCCAAACCTAATTTTTTGGAGAAGTCTCCACTCTGTTTTTCCAGAGTCTGTAGTTCCACAAACAGTGTGCTAGTGTTCCTGTCTTCCCACAGCCCCTCCAGCATTTGTTACTGTTTATATTCTTCATTTATGTCCATCTGACTGGAGTGAGGTGAAATCTTAATATAGTTTTGATTTTCATTTCTCTGATTACTATGATTTAGAACACTTTCTCATGTTTTCATTGACTTGCTCGGTATCCTCTGTTGAGAAGTTTCTGTTTAGCTCACTGGCCCATTTATTGATTGGATTGTGGTTTGTGTTTTGATATTCAGTTTTTTTATTAGATGAATATGGAGTTACAATTGAGGGGGAAACATTGTCAAATGATCAATAACAAATGTATATATACATAGTCAACCAAGGCTAATGCCATGTCATGGATGCCCCCATTGGGTTTCCCATGTTTCTGTGTTTCCCCCAGAAGAATCTCTGAGTTAAATGGATATCTCGTGGAAGTCAGAGATCTCCTTCTGAGATGATTCCCCCATATTCCCACCCTCCAGTCTCCTAGATATCCTTACTAATCCCTACCCCAACTCTGTCCCCCACCCTATGCCTCCAGGTATCCTAGGCAACCATCCCCCTGTTTGTATAAAAATTCATACAATTTGAGGTTATTATCAGCTTAACCATCTAATATACTGCTTCCAGATGTATTCTAGCTTCCAAAAATGAAAGAAACCATTCAGCCCTTGAGTCTCTGAGATTGGGATACTTCACTTAGCATAATTCTCTCCATCTCCATCCATTTGATTTCAAAAGCCATAATATGGTCCTCTCTAATGGCCGAGTAGTATTCCATTGCATATATGTACCAAAGTTTTTGTATCCATTTGTCAAGTGAGGGGCTTCTGGGTTGGTTCCATAGTCTAGCAATAGTAAATTGAGCTGCTATAAACATTGATAAAGCCACATCACTATAATATGCTGATTCTAACTCTTTTGGGAAAATACCCAGGAGTGGGATAACTGGGTCATAAGGAGGTTCCAGCCCTAATTTTTTGAGGTGTCTCCACACTGCTTTCCAGAGTGGCTGAACCAGTTTGCAGCCCTGTGTAACAATGTTCCTCTTTTCCCACAGCCCCTCCAGTATCTGTTGTTGTTCGTATTCTTCATTTTTACCACTCTAACGGGAGTGAGGTGGAATCTCATTGAAGTTTTGATTTGCATTTCCCTTATAGCTAATGATGTTGTGCATTTTCTCATATATTTATGGGCTTTCTGGACTTCCTCTGGTGAGAAGTTTCTTTTTAGATCCATAGCCCATTTATTGATTGGATTATTTATGGTTTTGGTGTTTAGCTTTTTTAGTTATTTGTATATTCTGGATATTAGCCCTCTGTCCGAGATGTAGCAGGCAAAGATTTTCTCCCATTCTGTAGGTTCTCTCTTGATGCTCTTGACTAGATCTTTAGCTGTGCAAAAACATTTTAGTTTAATTGCATCCCATTCATTTATTCTTGACTTTACTGCTTGAGCCATAGGAGTTTTGTTAAGGAAGTCGCCGCTGACTCCTATGTCCTGTAGTGTTGACCCTACTTCTTTTTCTAGTAAATTTAAAGTTGTTGGCTTAAGATCCAGGTCTTTGAACCATTTTGATTTAATTTTTGTGCAGGGCAAAAGATAAGAATCCAGCTGCAGTTGTCTACATATGGCTGTCCAATTTGTCCAACACCATTTGTTGAACAGGCTATCTTTCTTCTACACTATGCTTTTGCCCCCTTTATCAAATATCAAATAGTTAAAGATATGGGGGTTTGTCTCATAATCTTCTGTTCTATTCCACTGGTCTTCAGTTCTGTTTTGATACCAATACCATGCTGTTTTTGCTACTACAGCCTTGTAATATAATTTTAGGTCAGAGATTGAGATGCACCCTACTTCTTCCTTCCTGCAGAGTAATGTTTTGGCTAATCTGGCTCTTCTGTTATTCCATATGAATTTGAGAATTGCTTTTTCTATATCTGTGAAGAATGCCATTGGTATCTTGATGGGGATTGCATTAAATCTATATATGGCTTTGGGTAGAATGGCCATTTTTATTATATTAATTCTGCCTAACCATGCACATGGAATTTTTTTTCATCTACTCAGGTCTTCTGTAATTTCTTTTTTTAGTGTTTGATAGTTTTCTTTGTAGAGGTCCTTAATATCCTTTCTAAGGTTAATGCCCAAGTATTTCATTTTTTTGGAGGAGATGGTGAATGGGAGAGATTTCCTGATTTCTTCTTCTGTGGATTTGTTGCTGGAGTAAAGGAAAGCTAGTGACTTACTGGTGTTGATCTTGTAGCCAGCCACTTTACCGAAATTGCCTATAAGCTTTAAGAGTTTTCTGGCCGAAGTTATTGGGTCTTCTAGGTATAGATCATGTCATCAGCAAATAGAGATAACTTAACTTCCTCTTTTCCTATACGAATTCCTTTGATTTCCTTGTCTTGCCTGATAGCTCTGTCATGGGTTTCAAGGACTATATTGAACAAGAGTGGGGAAAGTGGACAGCCTTGTCTTGTTCCTGGATTCAGTGGAAATGCTTTCAGCCTTTCTCCATTGAGGATAATGTTGGCTATGGGTCTGTCATAAATGGATGTTCAGTTTTTTTTAGTTGTTTTTGAATTTTGGATATTAGTCTCCTGTCAGAGGAATCACAGGCCATGATTATCTCCCATTCTGTAGGTTCTCTCTTGATAGTTTTGACCAGAAACCAACTAAAATAAATAAGTAAACCAATAGTCAGATTATAACATAGCCCATCATATAGGAAAATTTTATTTTAAATATTTATATAGATAAAACCATCCTGAATCACTGTATTATTAATCCCATAGCCATTATTTTGTTAGAATTCCTCAATTAATTAAAACTTCATGGTATTGCATTTTATTCATTCATTCTGCAGTTACTGTATACCAACTGTTGACAAGATGTCATGCCAAGTCCATGGCATATATATATGTAAATGGATGTGTAGACCATGCAAAGAATTTTCACTAAGGTCTAAAAGGACTGGAACATTTCAGGTCCCATGGACTCATGAAATTCAATCAGCCACAGAAACCCTCAGGACAACATCCCAAACTGAGGAGAAATGTAAAAAAAAAAAAAATGGAAAATGGATCTCAAACAGGAAAAAAAAGTCCAATTAAAAGTGAGGTAACAGAGTTGGGAAACTGTAGAAAGTGATCCCATATATTTTTTTTAACACTGCCTAAAATCACCAGAAGAGGAAAGACTAGGGTTGTGAGAGTTATTCTGAATCCTCCCTCCCAATAAAGTTTCAGGAAAACCAATTTCATGTACTACTGAGCAAAAGAGAAGAAGCAAAACCCTAACAGAGAAGAAGCAAGGTGATACCTTCATAATTAAAAGTTATGAAAGGAGATAGAATGGATAGCAGGATAACATATTTACAGACAATGAAAGATACCCACAGAACAGGGGGGAAATAAAGTGTTTCAAAGTGAACTGTTATTAATATTATAAGTAGAAATAAGTACAACAGGTTGTCTTAACAGAAAAAAAGTGAAAAAAAGAGAAACTTCTGAAAAACAAGTAGAAATTAAAGAGATTTGTTGGCGGTTTGATGGATTTACCAGTTAGGTAAAGAAGATCCAATGTATGTATACTAGAAATCAAAGAAGAAACACATCAAAGCAAGAAAAGAGAGCAAATCCTAAAAATTAAGTTCAAGGTTACTTTTCTCATAGTATTCTTGTGAAACTGATCTAAAAATGACCAACACCAAGACATATTCTTTTTTATTGGTTCTTTTTAATTATATATAACATTAGGATTCATTTTGACATAACTATAAACATGGAGAATATAATTTACTCTAATTCTGCCCCCAGTAATTCCCCTTTCCCCTCCCTCTGCCTGTTCCCTTCCCTCTACCGACCTATCTGCTCTTTTCTTATAGGGTGTGTTTGTTTGTTTGCTACTTAGTATCTGCTGGATATACTTGATTGTGAGATTCACTGATATTCATATATGTATATAGGAAAGTTAGGTCCCTTATCCAGTCCTTCCTCCCTTCCCCTCATCCTCTTTCATCTAATAAACCAATCTTCTATTTTTACATATAGAATCCCCCACACACTTTTTCGTTTCCTTCCCTCCCTCTCCCTGACCACCCTTACTTTGGATTACCCTCTGCATATCCTGAAAACAAATTCAGCCTTTGACTTTTGGGGTCTAGCTTATTTCACTTAAAACAATACTCTCCAGTTCTGTCCATTTACTTGCAAATGTTATAATTTCATTCTTTTTTATGGCTGAGTAATAATATTATATATATATTAGCTATTGTGAATCGTACTGCTATAAAAATTGATGTGAGTGCATTCCTATAGTATGCTAATTTTAGATCTTGTGGATATATACTGAGGAGTAAGATAGCTGGGTCATACGGTGTTATATTCCTAGTTTTTTGAGGATTCTCCATACAGCTTTCCAGACTGGTTGCACTAATTTGCAGTCCTGCCAATAATGTCTTAGTGTACCTTTCCCCCCACATCTTTGCAAACACTTATTATTATTTGTGTTTTTGGTAATTGCCAATCTGACTACAATATGATGAAGTCTCAGTGTATTTTTTTTTAAGAGAGAGGGACAGTTAGAGAAAAGAGGATAAATTTTATTTCGTTTTTCTTGTGACCTTCATTGCTCCGACGCTGTTGTGTACATGGTGATGGGGTTTGGAGCTAAGTCCTCGCGCATGCCAGGCAAAAGTGCTACAACTGCTGAGCCACTGCTACAGTCCAATCAATGTGGTTTTAATTTGCATTTTCCTAATTGATAGAGATGTTGAATATTTTTTTCATATATTTGTTGATCATTTGCATTTATTCTTTTGAAAAGTACCTGTTCAGTTTTTTTGCCCACTTATTAATTGGGTTATTTGTGGTTTTTTTAGTTAAATTTTTTGAGTTCTTTATGTATTCTGTACATTAATGCCCTATCTGAAAAGCAGGGGACAAAGATCTTCTCCCATTCTCTACGCTGTCTCTTCACATTCTTAATTGTTTCCTTTCCTATGCAGAAGCTTTTTAATTAGATGCCATCTGACTTGTTGATTTTAGGTTTTATTTCTTGTGCTTCAGGTGTCTTCTTAAGTACGTTTATTCCTGTGACAACGTGTTGGAGTGTTGGGCCTACATTTTCTTCTAGCAGTTGCCAAGTTTCTGGTCTAATTCCAAGGTCTTTGGTCCACTTTGAGTTGACTTTGTGCAGGCTGAGTGATAGGGAGCAAGTTTCACTCTTCTCCATATGGATTTCCAGTTTTCCCAGCACCATTTGTTGAAGAGGCTCCTTTGTTAAGTATGAGATAACCATATTTATGTAAGTTTTTCTTTGTGTCTTCTGTTCTATTCTGTAGGTCTTCAGTTCTGTTTGGGGGCCAGTACCATGCTCTTTTTGTTACTATAGCTCTGTAGCATAATTTGATTTCCAGTTTTGAGCTGATTCCAGCATTATTCTTTTTGCTCAGGATTGCTTTGGCTATTGTGAGTCTCTCAATTTTCCAAATAATTTTTAGAACTGCTTTTTCTATTTTCTGTAAGGAATGTCATTGGTGTTTGGATGGGGATTGCATTGAATCTTATAGTTTAACCATTTTGATAATATTAGTTCTGCCTATCCAAGAATATTGGAGGTCTTTTGATCGTCTAAGGTCTTCTTCAATTTTTTCCATCAGTATTCTATAGTTTTCATTGTAGAGGTTGGCCCTTCACTTCTTTTATTAGCTTGCTTCCCAAATATCTTTTTTAAGCTATTATAAATGGGGATATTTCTTTTTCAACAAGTTCAGCATTAGAATATAGGAATACAATTGATTTAGATATGTTGATTTTATATCCTACTACTTTGCTGAATTCATTTGTGAGCTCTAGAAGTATTCTGGTGTAGATTTTTAGGACTTCTGAATAAATCTTCATGTCATTGGCAAACAGATAATTTGAGCTCTTCTTTTCCTATTTGTATCCTTTTAATTTCTTTTTTCTATCTGATTGCTCTGGCTAGTGTTTCAAGGACTATGTTGAACAGGAGTGGTAAAAGTGGGCATTCTTGTTTTGTTCCTGTTTTTAGAGGAAATGCTTTTGGCTTTTCTCTATTCAGTATGATGTTGGCCTTCAGTGTGTCACATACAACCTTTATAATGCTGAAGTAAGTTCCTTCTGTCCCTAGTTTCTCTAGTTTAAACATTAATGGGAGTTGGATTTTGTGAAAGGCTTTTTCTACATCTATTGAGATAACCATGTGATTCTTGCCCTTACGCTATTTATGTGGTGAATTACATTTATTGATTTGCATACATTGAATTAACCTTGCATCCCTGCAATGAAACCCATTTGATCATGGTACACTATCTTTTTATGTCTTTTTATGTATTGTTTGCTAATATTTTACTAAGAATTTTTTCATCAATAATCATCAAGGATATCAGCCTGAAGTTTTCTTTCCTTGATGTGCCCTTGTCTGATTTTTGTATCAGGGTGATACTGGCTTCATGGAACTTTTAGACTTCATGAAAAAATCTGAGGAGTTCTTTAAAGGTCTGGTAGAGCTCAGCTGACAATCCATTCGGTCCTGGGCTTTTCTTTGCTGAGAGGCTTTTGATAACTGCTTCATTTTCATTCCTTGATGTTGACCGAGTTGAATTTTCTGTATCCCCATGGTTTAATTTGGGTAGAGCACATGTCTGTAGGAATTTCCCAGTGTCATCAAGATTTTCTAGCTTATTGGAGTATAAGTTTTCAGAATAGTTTCTGATGATGCATTTCAGAGGTGTCGGGAGAATTTACTTTTTCATCTCTAATTTTATTGGAATTTTTTCCTCTTTATTGTGGTTAGTTTGGCAAATGGTTTATCAATATTGTTTACCTTTCAAAAATTAACTTTTGTTTCATTGATCCTTTATTTTATTTGTATTCTCAATTTCATTGATTTTGGCTTTGATTTCAATTATTACTGATATTGAAAACACCAAGACATATTCTGACAAAATTCCTGGGTTCCAAAGAAAAGAAAATAATTTTGGGGGCATCAGGGTGAAAAAGAATGATTAATTTATAAAAAGAGGGAAACAGTTCTTACCAGAATCAAAGATCTAACCTAGTATCTCAAATGTTACTAATAATTTCAAGATTACGGGTGATTAAGAGTCACAGGAAAAACATGAAGAAGTCCAGGTCACCAAGGTGACTCCTCAGGTCCTCTCTTGGCATGTTAAGATGCGCTCTAGACAAGATGTACATGCAAAGGGCTGGAGCAGTGGCCCTGCGGTTACGGTGTTTGCCTGGCATGCGCAAGGACACCGTTCAAACCCCAGCACCACGTACACAACAAAGTGTCAGAGCAATGAAAGCCACATGCATGAAAAAATAAAGAAAAATTGTTTCATTCTGTCTCTCTCCTCTCTCCCTCACTGTCCCTCAATCTTTAAAAAAAAAAAAGATTTACATGCAAGGAATTCATGTAAGCAATTCATGGAATAATGTCTAGCATGTAATTTCTTAAAGATATAAACTATCTCCTCACTCATCACTTAATGAAACCTCTTCATAACATCACCCGTGATTGCGCAAGTCATGACACTTCCCAGAGACTGCTGGCCCACGAATCCACAGATTCTAAGTTGTTTACCACTACAATCTTAGAAATGCCACAGGAATGCCATGTGGACAGGAACCATTAACATGTATAAAGAACCTTGCCCAGGTTCCCTTTCTTTCTGTCCTGGGAGATGGGAAAGTGAGGAAAAGGAGGAGAGGCCTGAAAACTTCAGGTTTGCCCCTAGAGCCAGGACCTCGCTTCCAGACTCCACACTCATCCTTCAGTGAGCTGATCAACGCTGCTACCTACTCATGTAACAGGTCACTGAACTGAATGTGAGTGTGATGGAAATAACGGTTTCTCTCCTCCACTACCTGGCCACACACAAGTGTACACACATGTGCACTCACCCCCTCTCTTCTTCCCTTAGCCCCGTCTTCTCAGGGAAACCACTATACTCATATTTGACTCCTCTGTCTCTCACACCAGCCATCCAATCTGCTTGAAAACGCTGCACAAGACCTTGAACATGATCCTGTGGCGTTAGATTCGCTTTGCAGGCAGAAGAGACACTAAGGTGACTTAGCTAAGACACAGGCTTGGGTAGCAGCCCAGGACTCTGCCCCCAGGGGTTGCTGCAGGAAGAGACGTGAGGTCTGGTGTCCAGGACGGCACTGAGGGATGGAAATGACCCAAGAAGGGCGAGGTCCCAACCATCCTCTCTGGACAGGGAGAAAGTCACAGGTATCCCTGGCGTGGCACTTCACCCTGGCTAACCACCCACTCTCGTGGCCTGCAGAGCCTCATGGTCAGACCTGGCATGCTTGGGCCTTCCTGAGTCACTGAGTCACACCTCCAGGAAGTTTTGGTGGGAAAGGGTAGCATCACCCCTTCTCAGGGCTCCCACACTAAGCATCTCCCGCATCTCAGAATGTGGATGGGACAGAACGAGAATGGGACTTTCCCAGGCCCACATTGCAGGTCTGCTCCTAGCCAAGGTGACATGGGGGAGTCCTCCAGCTGGATGGGGCCTCTCCCATGCCAGGGGAAGGTGTTGTAGAGCCACTCCCAGCCAGCTGTGGGAGAAGGAAGGGACATCTCCAGACCCATTGTGACAATGTGAGCACATGCGTGCACAGTGACCATCAACCATCCGTGCTTTTCTGATTGAGCCCGCCCTGAAGCCCCTCTGCACCCCAAGCCCTCCCCCACCCTTCCTCCCTTCTATGGGAGCTGTGCATCTGCTCTGGTCCAGGGGCCGTGGCTGAGCGTGGGGCCACATTGGCCTCCGAGCCGCAGGTGTCGAGGCAGCTGGGGTGGGAGGGGATTGTAAATAACGCAGCTGGTACGGACGCCTGTCTTTCCCTTCATAAGGAAGTCGGGGTAAAGAGAGCCAAGCTTCACCGAGAAGGCTCCTTAGCCTCAGTCCTGAGGAAGCTGAGCTCTCCGCTATCGCAGGGTGGCCCACAGTCACGAGGCAGAAGACTGGGCCCGTTTTCTAGATGATGATAAAGCCTCATAGAATCTCAGAAGCTGAAAATACATAGCTTTATAAGATTGGTTTGATATACATGTAGATGCTATTAAATCTGTATGAAAAGTATTATTTAAATACAGTTGGTGGATACAGTATCATTAAATACCAAACTTTGGAAATTTTATTTCCCTAAGACAAAAATGTAAAGAGTAAACCACTCAGCCATTTTATTCTTGAGTTTGGAAGACTTTTGTCTGTTGGATGATACCTTGCTGCCGCTCATCCCTGCTCCACCCTCTACCTGCAGCACATGTTTAAGGAATCTGGTCAAGCAAGAAACCCCATGCTCCTGGCTCTCTGCCTTGCGTCAGCACCTCCCAGTGTGCACACTTGCTCCGAAAGCTCACCCTGCCTTTCCTTCCCACAGTACAACCGGTACCAGCAGTACGGTGCGGAAGAGTGGGTGCTGCAGATGGGGGGCGTGCTGTGCCCCCGCCCTGGCTGCGGAGCAGGGCTGCTGCCAGAACCAGGCCAGAGGGACGTCACTTGCGAAGCAGGCAGCGGCCTGGGCTGCGGGGTGAGTACTGCCCATGCCCGGGGTGCTGGGCAGTGTCTTCATTGCTTTTGCAAATGGGCTAGGATGACATCTTTATTTTCATTTTCCCTTTGGACTCAGACATCTTTGAATTGATGACTAGGAAAATTTCTTACATAGGATCCCACATACGAAAAACTTCATTTTTATTTTGGAAGAAGGAGCTGTCGTGAGATTTTCTGTTCTAATTGCTTATCAAGGTGTTTATTCTAAGCCCGTGTGAACTGTTTTCACTTTCTTGACAGCACTTATATGGTTCAGAGCAAAAATATATTATTTCTGCAGCATTGCTTAGAAGTAGACGGGAGCAAACTTGAAGACGAAAAGCCGCAGGAGGGCTGCCTTAGGATACTGTTTGCCTAAGTGTTTCAAGAAGTAAGATGAAGACTAACGTGGGAAACTTGCAGTGCTGTTGTATCATAGAATTCATTTTATTTATTTTTTTTTAAAGAGAGAAGGACAGTGAGAAAGAGAGAGAGACAGAGACAAAGATAGAGAGAATCAATTTTTATTGAGTTTTTCACATGCCTCTCGTTGCTCTGACACTTGGTTGTGTACGTGGTGCTGGGATTTGAACCCGTGTATTCGTGCATGCCGCGCAAGGGCTGTAACCGCCGAGCCACTGCTCCAGCCCATAGAATTCATTTTAAATAGAGGTGAGCAAAGCTGAGGATGCCTGTTGGGGAGGCAGAATAAGAAACGTGGAAAGTTTGTTCCAAGAGGTCCAAGCATCTGGCCAGCTAGCGGCACGAATGAGTCTGGCTGCAGCCTGGCAGGTGGTGGAGGGAAGCAAGCTGCCGGCCACACAGGCTGCCTGGACGGCCGGTTGAATAGCAGATGACCAGTAATGCTGATGTTCAATTCCAGGCAGCCTGGGAAACGAGGACAGCATCTGTGCTTATGAAATGCTATTGGATTTTGACGGGAAGCGTTGGTTTTCACATTGTAACTTCAGGAGGAGCTTTGTACAAGAAGGGATAAGGGTGGCAGGGTTGGTGGCAAGGCTGAGCCCTGCAAGTCACCTGTGCATGGTTGTTCCTTGTGACGCTCCGGATCTGTTGTGCATTGTGGCTCTCGAAACCCTGGCTTGACAGCAGGTAGAGCAAGGGGAGGTTGAAAAACGACAAGGTGCCATGATGCCTAAAGGGAAGGAAGCCCTCTGGATCGATGGCCATTACTGCGTTAGCCAGAACTCGCTAACACTGCCACCCTCGGGAAGATGGAATCAGACCAGGCTGTCCAGCCTTGGAGGCCATCAGTGTCCATACCCTCTCCGCAGGTCACGTGTGTCCTAAGCAGCCTGCTGTATTCGGGGACCAGCGCGTAGGCAAATGTTTTCTTTTAAAATGAGTGGCAGCTGTGGGGGACTAAGGGCTGAGTCCGCCCCTGCCTGCGAATCACCCCGGTTGTTGCCTTGAGTTTTAAGATGTTGTCTTTCTTCATGAAGTGCACGGTTTCTCTGCCCCATCTTCTGCATCAGTTATTCCACTTTGCTTTGATAAGTTTAACAATTTTATGTAATTTAATGATTTAAAGACCTTTGTCTTCCTTTTTCTAAGTAATACATTGAAAATAGCATGTATTTAAGTCCCAAATCATGAAAACTCCATTAGGAGTGAATTGGATTTCTTCGGTACCTTTGAATTAAGAAAGTTGGGACCCATCTTTACGTAAAGTAGGATGCCTAGGTTCAGGGTGTTCCTCTGTGCTTTGGAAATTCGAGGTAGTGAGTCTTTATTTTCATCTGTTCTATTTCTTTCTCTGCTTGTATATGTGCATTAGTTATCTACTGCCATATAACAAATAGCCCCAAATTTTAACAGCTTAATATGGTAAGCATTTATCATGTCATAGACTTCCTGAGGGTCAGGAATCACCTGTGAGGGGCTCAGCCGGAGGTCCTGGCTCAGGGTCTCCCATCAAGGGGGACACAGCTTTTTGCACACTTGGCTGAGGCTGGAAGACCCACGTCCAGGATGACTCACCCACATGACTGACAGCAAAAAGACCTCAGATCCTCTTCAGCTGTGGTCAGAGGCCGCACTTCCTCAACATGTGGCCTTGTCATGATGATGGTGGCCAACTTTCCTCAGAGCAAGGGGTCCAAAAGAGAGCAGAGAGGGAGCCACAGCGACCTTAGGACCTCATTCCCAAGTGCATGCTGTCACTTCCCTGTTATTCCACTCATGGGAAGCAAGGCACCACACCACACCCAGCCGACCCCCAAAGGGAAGGAAACTAGGATCCATCTTACAAGAAAGCACTCACTGGCATGTTCTAAACCACCACAGTGTGCAGCCTGAAAACAGTGAAGGAAAGAACGGTGAATGGTTTTCCAGTGGGTGCACTTGACTCCTGCCATCCTCTCCCTACCCCTCCACGTCCCATCCACATGCTCTCAGGACACCTGTTCTCCTGCCTCCCTCTCCCTCCCCCTCCATGTCCCATCCACATGCTCTCAGGACACCTGTTCCCCTGCCTCCCTCTCCCTCCCCCTCCACATCCCATCCACACGCTCTCAGGACAACTGCCTCCTGCCTCCCTCTTCTTCCTCCTCTGTGTCCCATCCACATGCTCTCAAGATCCCATGGATTCCCACAACTGGGGCTTCCCAACAGGGACAAATCAAACTCATCATTGCAGTTTTCCTTCAAATCTCAACTTAAGAGCTAAAGAGATCCCATGGTGACTAAACGGGAAGTGGAACTGGGTGCCTTAAATTCAAATCCTGGCTCCAGCTACTACTAGTAGTCTTCATCTAGCTGTGCCTCTGCTTCCTCTCTTCTAGATAGCTTGTGTAACGGCAACCCTCTAGAAGATTGTTGTGAACACTACATGAGATGATAGGTATAAAATGCCTAAAACAGGCTCAGGCATAGGAGAGGGACAGATTTGATAATTAATCAAGATTGAGTCAGTATTTATCAAAAGCTTATTTCAAGACCCATACACAAGGGAACTGGCTTACAAGTTTCCACATAGTCCAGAATCACCCTGCACCAAGCAGATCTGTAGCAGAGAATTATGCACCTACACCTGTTTTAGCCCTTGAAGAAACGCTTTTCCTCGATCCCATACCACTTTGCAGTGATGCCGTCCGTTCACATTGAGGTCACCACATGGGAAGTTCAGGGCACTTGGCTCCAGACAGCTCAGTGAAGTTTGCTTGAGGAACCATGGTGATGACTCCAAGTCTGACCTTAATACCAGGGCTGCTTATTGCTGGCCCTGAAGAAGTTGCTAGTTGAGCAGCTGACACGGTGTCCCTCTACAAGTTGACAGCTGAAAACCTATAGCTACCTCCGTGCACTACCTATGGCGTGTCTGCAGCCTTTAATACAATTGATCTTGAAACTCTCTTCGTCTTTCATAATAAAATGGGTCACCCCAGGGAGCCATCAGGGCCATGCTGTATGTGGCTTTCCAGGAAGTCATTGGCAGAGAAGCTATGGGTGGAGAGAAGTCCTGGGTATCATTAGCCCCAGCGTCTCAGGGTGCGGTTCGCAGGTCTCTTGTAAGGTATCTTTGAATCTTGAATCCACATGTGCTCAGTTTTCTCCTTAATAAAAGTTGCGCTTTTATTATGTGGGTATGCAAGACACATGTCATGTTGCAAAAGGGTTTTTACATATGAAAGATGGAAATCCAAATCCTGACATTTATGGAACCCGGAAATGGAGGATACATTGTATGGGGCCCATATTTTTGTACCTGAGCTCCAGGCTCCCCATGTTTCTCATCTGCTCCTTTGCCTATCGCTGTGTGCTGGAGGCCCGCCACACACCCAGGCCTGCTGATATAGTTTCCATCCAGAGAAACAGATTCCAGTGTTTAGATTGGCTTGGGCTTCTTTAAAATAGGTGCTAGTGTTAGCGTCTAGGATGTTCTTGTTCAACATGCAGTGATGTCAACTGGAAGCTGAGAGTCCCTGGCCCTGTGCTGCATTGTCATGAGGCTCACACATTGCTGAGGAGCTGTGCACATTGGCAGTACAGGGAGACACAGGTGTCCACGCAAAGAATGCTGCCAGTCCCTCCAGGACAGGCCTGACATACGTGTGATGGCTTCCACAAATTTATCAGCACTGTAAAGAAGGACTCGAGAGAGAGCACCACCTCCTGGATTCAAAGACAAATGTTAGCTGGCTTGGTGGTGCTGTCTGTCTGCCCTGAGTCTAAATTCTTACCCTCCGTAAGTTCATATATTTGGGGTTCAATACTCATCGAATAAATGCATGAGTCGAGTGGGTCCTAACAACATAGAGATAAAAGGAATAAATTATCCCTTTCACTTTCCAGTATTAATCTTTACTTACCCCTTACTTAGAATTCTTTTCTTTGCTTCAACAAAGGTCTCTTAAAATAAAACTTTAAGTAAAGTCATGTGTTTTTCTATAGTGTTTAACACACGTGGTACATGATTACCAACGTAACACTGTATTCCAGGATCCACAAACAGTTGATTAGGAACCTGAAAGTAGGGCAGAAATGCAGAGTTCATGTGCCCTGCATAGTCGCTAAAAGAAGAGTTTTGCACATTCGGACATGAAATCTCTTACTCGTGGAAGCACCAAGATTTTCACTTTTGACTCAGTACAGAATATTTTTATGCTGATAGAACTCAACCAAGAATATATTTTGGATCAAATAATCTGACCTCACTCTCTGCTAACCTTGAGCACATTTCCACTATGGTTCATAAAAACGTTAGTTGATTTCCAGAGGAGCTCATGTTGTGCATTATCCTTTCTTCTGGCCTTAGCGCTCTTTGTCAGAACCATTTCACCAGCTTTTACGACTCCGATGTGAAATGTTGACATGTCCAATACTGGAAAGCAGCAGCAGAATGTGAGATACATCACACTCACTGACCTGGGAGCACAAAGAGCCGTGGCGACCAGAGCTTGTGAGCTCTCGTAAATAAAGCATCTCTCTCTTATTTGTGCTATCTTAGATTGCTATATGTCTGACAGACGAGTTTGTAAAATCATACTTGAAGTTGGAGGAAGAGTTTTCTGTTTCAAACTAGAAATCCAGGAACAAGATTCATAAGAACAAAAAAAAAAGTGAAAATAGGAGACGTTTAGACGCTGTATTACTAAGTTAAAGAAATGAGAGAGAATTTCTTCAGGCTTCTCAGTTGCTCCCTCCATTAACAAGTGGCACTTCACCTGGCCTGGAGGCGGATCTACCTGAGGTGCTAGCCTCTGGCTCCTCACCTGCCCAGGCCCCTCCCGAGGCCTCTTCACCAAGTGAGCCTTTCCATGTTGCTTTGATTCAAGAGGGTTCCATGAGCGCATGGGCTGAAGTCGTAAAGCCCCTGGGTTGAGACGTTCTTGTGGAATATGAGCTATTTTGCCATGAGAAGTTTGTGTACGTTTTTGTTGAAAGTGATGATTTTTGAAGTACTTACAAAAATAACATTAAGGTTTTGGTGAAATAAGAGTCTGAGTCTCATTTTCAGCTTGTATACAGGAAAGGAGTAGATGAAGAAAATCGTAATTATCCAGACTTTTATTCAAAGCCCTCATAGATTAGTGAGATTAAAAACCTATATTAACAAATAGACGTAGACACCTTTATTCAATATGTGAAGCTCAGAAATAGAAAACAAAACTGTTGGCCAACATTTAATACTAAAGGACCATGGTTACCTTTCCTGTTCTTTATTTATTTTTATAAAAAAAATTTTAAATTATGCTAAACTATTTTGTAAACTATATGGGCTCTTTCTTTTTTAAAGACTAGGGATTAAAATCTAGACCCCAAATGGATGTGGATTACCCCATGAGGTCTGTAAGGAGCCAAGCACGACAAGTGTCCTCAGGTTGACTGAGTACATAGGGGAGCATTAAGCTCCAACGTCCCTTGTACCTTGGTCACTGCAGCCACCTGGACCCAACACACCTGTTGAAAGTGGAATCATATCTTGTTGACATATTATTTCTTAATATTCAAAATGTTCTTTATCCAAAAGCCTTTAAAAGAGAAAGTTAATGTTATGAGATGTCAAAAATATTCATTCCATGTTTATTTGACATGTGTCCAAAAATCTAATTTAAACTCCAAGATTGGCTCATTTGCAGATTGGAAATAAGTCTCGCTAGACTTTCTGCCTGTGAGACAGCTTGAAGTGCAAAGATAGACGCTTAGCAGGGTGTTTATTTTAATTAAAGAAACCGTTCACAAATACATAAGCAAGCTCTGCTTACCAGCCCTCTGGAAAGGATCTATTAATTGGCAAATGTTCCTAGAAAGAAAGTGTTTCCAGGTGGAAGTGAATGCTTTCTAACCCAGCACAAGTCACTGGCCATTCTACTGGTCTCTACCCAGTTTTTGTTGAAATAAAGGGAAGTATGAAAAAAATTGAAGTATTTCAAAATATTGTGATCAACCTAATGTGTTAGGAAATCGGTTTTGTGAAAGATTAATTGAAGACCGCTCCTCTAACCCTGTGAGCTACAGAGAGCTCAGAACAGTCCAGAATGCTGGCTTGTTCTGAAGAAGCGAGAGCTACATGCATGCACTTGGTCCTGCTCTGACTGCGTCTAGGTCTACGCTCTCCAACGTGGTGGCCCCAAGCCACACTTGCCATTTACATTAAAATGAAAACTACAAACTCACGTCCCCAGTCTTAGTCGTCGACACATTTGCAGTGCTCAGCAGCCTCATGTGGAAAGTGGCTGCTGTACCTGGACAGGGCAGAGTGGCCCATTTTCATCACTGCAAAAATTTCTGTTGGCCAGTTCTGGTCCAAGGAAACATTAGCGGCAATCCCAAACTTGGAGCTTCCTGCATCTCCAACACAGGCACTGTGACCTTCTCAGTGATGATCAAGAATTGTTCCAGAACCAAAAGCAGCTTTTTGAACCACAAATGTAAAGTAGACTTCTGCAAAGTGCGGATCATGCGAGACAAGTTTCCGAGAGCATTGCTAGGAGCTGGGCTGATGTGGAGGGTGTCGACCATGAGCAAGCCTGGGGAGAGGAAAGAGAAATCACAGGCACCTGGGACGCAGAATCCAAGCAATCCTACAGCATGGGGGCTGTTTAAGGCATAAACCCTGGTAGGGGCTGGTGACTGCCTATCAGGGATTATGATTGGGGAAAGCAAGGGTTAAAATGTCTTGAATGTGGGATTGGGTACAGTGTCTCAGGGCATTTTGGGAGGTGGCATCCCACAAATCATCAACAGATGTTAGCCTTTAATGTCTCAGGAAACTTCGATGTGGCCCAGTTCCAAAGTTCAGCTTGTAAGGGGACGTGCCTGAGGCATGGTCCAGCAGTGCACCCCAGCTCTGTTTTGATTGAATTTTATTTAGTTTTTCATATGGCCTTCATTGCTCCGACACTTCATTGTGTACATAGTGCTGGGGTTTGAACCCACGTCCTCACGCATACCAGGCAAGCGTCTGAATCACTGAGCCACCACTCCATCCCCTGATTTTCTTTCTTGGCAGGAGGCAAAAAGATGGGGCAGAGACCCAGGATCACACAGCTGAGAGGCCTGAGTTAAACCAGATTAAATAGATTCATTTTCTATAGGACTTAAAACTTTTGATATGCAAATATGCATTTGCTTAAACTGGGAGAATGTTGGGAGCAACATTTAGTCAACTGTGTAATGCAAGAACTGCCTTTTGTGTGGCACATTTGTAAGACAGGTGTTTCGGGAAACAACTTGTGATTCCAGTCACTCTCTATTTTTTTAATGCGTGGTGCTAAGTGGCGCACCACGAGGCGTAATGAGGCAGGGAAGGCTGCACATCAGAGCCGCTAGGCCCTCAGTGCTTCCCTCTTTGTGGAGAACTAATAAATGAGTTTTTAATTGCATGCTCTGTTTGTCTCAAAAGTATTTTTGAGGCTAGGTTTTTATAGTAAAATCTTTTCATTTTCTAAAACTGCTATTGACATATTTTTATGGGTTTAAGATCAATTAGAGAAGGGAGGATGAAATTTTATGAGTGTGTGGTTAGCAACTCATTTTCAAAGGGTCCCTATTAAATGAATATGAAAGCTTTTTAAATTCCATAGAATAAATCACAGGCCATGTGATATTTTCTCACGGTGAGTGTCAGTCTCGTGTTAACTGCATAGGACATTAAGAAAACAACAAAGGAATTGTGCCATTCAGATTTTTGTTTTCTGCATTTGAGGAAATAGCTTCAGCTCATTGACGAGAGCAGTAATAACAACACACCATGTGCCCAGGCCAGCAGGAACCAACCTGGAACCTGCTCCACAGCGGTGGGACTGAGTTCCCACTCCCCTGGGGCTCTGAATGGTGGCCTCTGGATTCCAGCCCCGAGGCAGGGAGAGCAGCTGGACAGCGGCAGTGGAATGCATCCTCTTAGGCTTTTGTCTTCACCACACAGGGTCATGCCACCCAAGGTTGCACCCATTCGTGGAACTCTCTAGCTGTGCCTCAGTTTCCACGCTGTCCTGTGTACTCGGGATCACAGGTGTGATAACGAGAGTGGCCCCTTTCCCTCTCCCATTTCCTCCTCTTCACTCCTTCACTGAGGTCAACAGGTTTTTCCCTTTTGACCCTGGAGGCATGTGATTCTGCAGCACTATGCGCTTTCGCAGTGCCCTGCTGCCACCACCGGCTACTTCCAATGTCTCCCTCACCCACACAGCAGCTCTGCAGGTGCTAAGCAATGACTGGCTCCCCATGCCCCCACCACCTGGGCCCTGGTGACTCTACGCTGCCCTCTACCTGGGTGAATTTGCCGGTTCCAGATGTTTCCTCTAAGTGGAGCCCTACTTGTTTGTTGCATCCTGCTGGTTGCACCTAGCACCATCTTTTCAAGTTCGTTCATATGGTCTCCTGTGTCAAGACTTTCCTCCCTTTCCGTGGCCAAATAACATTCCACTATTCCACTACACACACACACACACACACACACACACACACACACTGTATTATATTGTTTTCCTTCCATTTCCTTCCTCTTCCTGGATCAAAAGTCAGGCAGGGCCGGGTGCAGTGGTGCACACCTGTAATCCGAGCAGCTTGGGAGGTTAAGGCAGGTGGATCACAAGTTCAAGGTCAGCCTCAGCAACTTAGTGAGACCCTGTCTCAAAGTAAAAATGGTTCAGTAGTTAAGCACCCCTGAGTTCAACCACTCCTGGTACAAAAAAAAAAAAAAATCAGGCAGGATCTTAGTGTCACTATGTATTATGAACACCTTGCCTCAAATAAAAAACTTGATTTATTATTATTAACTCTTCTAACCCTGCCCCTATGCCTAGAACTTGCAACCTGCATAGGAGCTCTTGGGGTGGAACCCAAAATGGGCTGACATTGCCCACCTGCTTGTCCTGGGATTCAGCACATCCCACCCGAAGCATTAAGCTTTATTCACCTTCATGTCCAGGTGAACAAAAGGTACAGTGGTTGCCAGTTGCTCCCTTTATCCCCAAAGACCTGAAAAGTATCCATTCATTGATGTCTTGATTCAGGTTTCTGAATTCCAGTGCTCAAAATTAATTTCCTTAAATATAAATAAGTTAACCCTACATTGGTTCCCATATGCTTCAGCCCCATTAAAGAATCATCCCTCCAAACCAAAGTCCCTAACTTGGGCATCAAAACCCTGGCCCCTGGTCCTGTATATATGATAATGTGAGCCCATTAGCAATATGCCCTATGAACAGAATCACAAAGATTGGTTATGATATTTGTGGAGGATTTTCTTTGTAGCACTATTTTATAACAGATAAATCAAGATAAAATCATGTTTTATTAATAGCATAATAAATTAGTTTTTGACATATCTATACAGTAAAAGTCAACACAAAGAATGAGATCTTGTTCTGATATAGAACAACTTTAATGTAAAGAATTAAGTGAAAAGAGCAAGCAAAATAAGATCGATGCTTATAAAAGCATAAAATATTTTCTGGAAAGCCCTAAAGAAGCCATTAGTGGTGGTGGCCTTTGGGTAGAGGAATGAGGATGTCGAAGGTTTTTAGCCTTCTCTAATGTTTGAGCTTTCTAAACATGCAAATAGATTACTTTTTTAAGACATTTATGGCTACTGGATCTAATATCATGAGCTACATATTCCTTAATGAAACTTTTGACATACATACTAAGAAAAACTTAGTAATGTTATTTGTTAAATGGAAAAGCAGTGTTAAAGTATTCTACAGTGCAGTAGGACAGCTATACTTTATTTATTATATATTTTATAAAGAACTAGAAGAACAGGTTGGGGATTTAGCTCAGTGGCAGAGCGCTTGCCTAGCATGCGCAAGGCCCAGAGTTCAGTCCTCAGCCCTGGGGGGAAAAAAAAGAACTAGAAGAGAGGAGTTTGTAGCCTCCAAATACAAAGAAGTGTTTCAGGGGCTGGAGCAGTGGTTCAGTGGTTGCGGTGCTTGCCTGGCATGGTGAGTAGACGAGTTCAAACCCCAGCACCATATACGCAATGAAGACTCGGAACAACAAAAGCCACATGAAAAGCTAAATAAAATTGATTCTCTCTTTCTCTCTCTCTCTTTCTCTCTCTCTCTCTCTCACTGTCCCTCTCTCTTAAAAAAAAAAAAAAAAGAAAAGAAAAGAAGTGTTCCAGGAGACAAATGGTAATTGCCCTGATCCGCTCATCACACGTTGTGTACATGGTTTGAACTGTCACACTGTACACCATAAATCATTACATGTCAATCAAGAAGTTTAAAGAGAAGGGCGATCAGTAGATGGATAGATACATTAGATACATCGATGCATTCTGACCAGTAATTAAGTTAGGTAGAACTTCACACAGACTCGGGTGTCGCGTTAGACTAAGGAGAAGGAAATACACTTTCTGCTGGCAGAGACTGGGGCACCAAAACCAAGTCCACAAAACCTGGCTTCTGTTCCCCAGGAGGAGCTGGTGCAGGTGGCCCAGCTCGGCATGCTTTCAAGCTTGTAATTTGCATCAGGCGCACTCCCCTGTCATACCAATTTAATTGAATGACATATTTAAGACAAATGGAAGAGAGGTCGGTTTGGAAATTTAATTTTACATTCTCAAAATAAGTCCTAGGAAGCTCATCACCAAAAGCATTGAGCAGCCAAATGCAAATAGATGGATCTCTGTTTTTCATGCAGTGTTTAAATCGTTGAAATAGTTCCTGAATTACAGGAAAATACATGGTGGTGCTTCTTCGCACATATCTGAATTCCAGGAATCATGTTCCTGCAGCGTGTTGTGCTCGTTGCTGTTTACGGAGCTCCCCTTAGGTGGGAGGATGGAGACTGTCCAGTGAGGTGCCCTGAATGTGGCACATTAATCTGACGAATGACAGAGAAGCAATTCACCCTCACTCCCCACTCCAACGAAACAACAGAGTCAGCACCGAAGCAGCTCTTCCACCCAAGTGTGGCGAAAGTGAGACAGGGTTCCACGTGGCCAAAGGGGATGTGTGCTCGTGTGCTCGGCACTGGAGTCCTTGCCTTTCTCACGCTGGTCACACCTTCCCTTGGGAAAGGCTGTCCACCAGTAGCTGGGAGGGAACAGGGGTTTTCCCTGAGTCGCTCCGTTTGGTGATGGTCTCCAAAGTTCTGTAACAGTCCGGAAATCACAGTTCCAGGATCCCAGGGAGTGCATCCAGCTGACCTCTGCTTTGCGTTTCAATGGGCCCAAGTGTTCTGCCCCTGCGTTCCTCAAAGCTTCCTTCTGCCTTCAGCGGGAACATGGGTGAGGTCCCAGGATGGAAACTGAGGGACCCCCAGCAAATCTGACCTGGCTTGCCTCCCCTGCACTCCCACCAAAGCCCTCAGAGGCACACCTGGCAGGAACGCCTGAGCCCGCTACAGGAGCCTTTGTGTCCCCTGGTCACTTAAGTCTGTACTGTGAGTAGAGACTAAGAAGCAGGATTTTTTTCATGTCCCTTTTATGTAAGTTCTTTTCTTCACAGAGAAGGGAAAAAAATCAAGTAAGCCTCCAAGTCTGTGTATTGGGCACAGGTCAGTGCGTGAGTACTGCCACTCCCATCCTTGAAGCAGGGTCACAGGAAGTGTGCCAGCGAGGAACCCAGGAGGTCACTCTCACTGATGCGATAAGAAGTCGTTGGTCAAGTGGGCCTGCCACCGCAGTTCCAGAAAGAAAGCAATTTTCCTCCTCCTTTGTGTAGAAGCAGGCCCAGAATGGCTGGGTTTTCCCCCAATCCACACAACACACCGCTCTTTTTAGAAAGAAATCCTCTTGTTCCTGATGGACATTGTTCACAAAGCCTGCTGGTCACTGGGGCAGTCTGGAATTTCAAGGTCTAGTGATTTTTTTTTCCCATTTCTTCTCAAGATATTAGTGTTAAACTGACAGTTCTGTAACCAGAAGACCCTCATTGTCTGTTCCCCTGGCTGCCTGCACATAGGGACACGCTCCAGACAGAATGTCACTATCCCTAAGACTTCTTAAGCAATTGACCACATAGAAGTTTTTGTATCCCATCTTTCTAAGAACAGCAAGTGCTGCTCTCCTCATGAGCAAGTCTGATTATTTGCAGGAGTTAATATGAGATAGCGAATTCCGTCAACTAACAATTTAGCCTTGTGCAGAAATAAGACGCCGTGCTGCTTGCTGGGTCTTCAAAGAGAGTGCAGTGCTTGGAATGGACGCCTCGTAGAGGAGAAGAAATTGTTTATCAGCCCTCTTCAGACCATTCACACAGATGGACGGGGAGAATGGCTAAGGCTGTCCTCAGAACACAGCTGCTATCTGGAAAGAAAGAAACCTAAATCAAATCAGCTTCTGAGAGACAGGGCTGGGACTTTGTGTGAGGGGTATTGTCATTGTCAAGTGCAGAAGCTGCTTAATCAATAGGAAAGTTGAAGTAGAAAGGCAGGATTAAGGAGATAAGATCTTTGTCCTGCTGAACATCATTGACCCAGGAATCTGCTTCCTGTAACCGGCCAGGTGGAATCTGCTTCACATTGCAAATCGCAACAGAGATTTTTAAAAGGTCTCAAAATTGTTTATAGGCTCTGTCTCTGCATATATTTTTATTTCATTATTCTAAAGATATTTCATTATTCTAAAGAGCTCAGAGAAGCACTGGATTTCCATAATGAACATGATTTAGGTAAAACACTTACTAGATGTGCTTCTAATATTCTGAGCATCATTTTATGTTATCTTATTTATTTTTTAAAGAGAGAGGGAGAGAGGAAAAGAGAGAGAAAGAATCAATTTTATTTATTTTCCATCTGGGCTTTGTTTCTCTGACATGCTAAGTAGTCTACGTGGTGCTGGGGTTTGAACCTGGGCCCTCATGCATGCCAGGCAAGTGCTCCAACCGCTGAGCCACTGCTCCAGCCCCTCTGAGCATCATTTTAAACATCATTGATATATAATCAGACATCTGCAGGGACACAAATCATCCCAGAAGGTTAAAAAACAACCAGCAGGAAACCTCCTCCAAAGGCCATTTGCCCTCCTGAACAAGCAGGACCCCACCTCACACCTGGCCCAGCCTTGCTAAGCAGGTTTCCTCTGGGTGACCGACAGAATCTGCTTGTGCACTGGCTCCACGCAGGCTGTGTTGCCCGGTTCCCCCGACATCCATCTCCCCCTCTTTTGACTTCATGCTCAGGTCGGGAGGGAGTGCCAGCCGTTTATTCTCACTCAAATGCCGTCTACTTCTTTCCAGTCTCAAACATTTGTATTTTCAAGCACGGGGAAAATCTTCTGTTTGGGAGCTATGTCTTTTTCATTTCTAACAGGACTATTTGCTCAATGATCTTTCTTCAAACAACACATACTTTTGCTTTCTGCATTCCCAGGCATGAGAAACTAGACCTGCAGCTCTCAATCTTACCCATATAATTGCATTTGCCCCTCACATTAAGAGCTGCTGCTTCAATAACCTCCTGAATTTGTGCAAATGGAGCTAGTGTTGAACTGAGAGCAGAGGCAGGATTCTAGAGAATCCTTTAGCTGGACTGACATTTCCACCTGCTGGTCCTGTTCTCATTTCACGTACAGATGCACTGCTGCTTAGCCATGTAGAACCACACACGCTGAATATTATACTTTCACAGTTACAAATTGAATGTGGTATTTCACGCAGCATTCGGAGGAGCACCGGGTCTGATTTACATTTCCAACCCACATCCTAGGAGTTCAGTGTTTATTCCTCCACTGCAATCAGAAGACATCGTGCTGTTTTTGGCAACTGAAGCTATTCTAATAAGAAGCATTCACTGGGGTGGGAGGGATTTTAATATATTCCTTCTTATATTTAAATCAGTAATCCTTACAGGGGAAAGCCATTTGTGCATTCCACATTAATTAATTGACTACGTCTTAGGCATATGGTACCGTCCTGAGACTGCACTCATACGGCCACAGTGCACAAGTGTGAGATCTAGGGGAAGACAAGACACATGCATGCACATGACATTTAATGTCATATCCAAAGGGCAACATGTGGTTGTGCCAAATAAGGCTTCGAAGAACTCCAGAGCAGGAGGGGCCTTCTGACCAGGGCCCCACCAGCTTCAGCACACCTCACTCCAGCGCCTGTCCCCTGGCCTATTCATGTGCGGGTTTCCCTGGTGGGGTCAACAGGACCGTGCTTCGCTCACTTGGATCCTTAGTGTCCCACAGGAAATCCAACACATCATCCACAATGAGAAAAAAGGTGGAAACACCCGGGGCGGGAGCTTCATGAGGGCCTTGAAGAGGGAGAAGTTTTGCCTTACAGTGGAGATGAAGGCATTCCAGCCAGAGACTTTCTGCATCAACATCAAGGCAGAGAGCAGGGGGCTGTGGGAACCGTGAGCAGGGAGCCCAAAGTGGGAGATTTGATTGTGAACTAAGGAAGGGAAGTGAGGTCTCCCCTGCTGGCCACAGAGTCCAGGGAAGGGCTTCCTGGGAGGTGACAGGGTCAGATGTTTTCAAACAAGGAATTCAGTGTGCATGGAAGAGGACAGAAGGAAAGGGGGGCCCTGAAGACACTAAGACCTTCCCAGCCGATGTCACTTTGTGTGATACATAGCCTCACCATCAACCTTGCAAAACAGAAATTGCTAGTATGTTCCTTACACTGGTTCTTCAGAAATTATTCTAAAGACTTTAGTTTTGCAATATTGTTTTCATTGAAGATCAATACCATGAGGATGTGGGAGATCTAGAGCGTTCTTTGTTATGGAGGTGATTTAGAGATTGAATTCACAGCCCTTTTGCTGCACGACGTTTGACAGATTCGTGCAAGAATAAAAATGCAGCGTGCACTGGGTCAGACTTCCTCACCAATCGTGACCAATGCTCCATTTTCTACCTTTTAATTTTAGTGCTAAAGTAAATGCTTAGCATTTAAAAGTCTTAAATATTAAATATTCCTGTTTTATTTCCTCATCATTATCCATGGTATCAGACCCCGTGGTAAAAGCACCCCAAGTAAAGAGAGTTTCCAGATGGTGTTGTAAGATTTTTAACAGTAGTCGAGGGGTGGTGGCAGGTGGCCGGGGTGGACAGTGTGCACTGTCCTCTGCTCAGGCGTCTCAGCACATGTATCTGTGCTCCTAGTGCATGTGACAGTGAGAGGCACATGGCACTGTTCCTGCAGGCTCCCCAGGTAGAATCGCAACAGCAGGACATCAGGCCAGGAGAACACCTCCCTTCGCAGCCCCCTTCACTTCTGCCGGGCAAAGGTGTTAGTTCTTTAGAAAATACAAAAGAAGGGGCTGAAATATGGCTCAGTGGTTGGAACTTGGTTCAAACCCCAGCACCACAGAAACAACTAAGTGTTAGAGAAACAAAGGCCAGATGGAAAAATAAATAAAATGGATTCTCTTTCTCTCTTAAAAAAAAATAGAAAAGAAAAAGAAAATACAAAAGTAAGAGAAATCACAAACTGAGGTTTAACCCCTGGCTGGGCTAACGTCTCTACGGCATTCTCCAGGAGTGCACTGGGCGTCACGGCCTCGCTGGCACCAACCCAGCCGTGGAGGGAACTTCGCCACTGACACACATGCACACGTGCCACGCTCACAGACACCGCGCACACCAACATGCCAACAGACACATGCCCTCCCGCACTTGTTTCACAGATGAGATCCAGAAATAAACTTCTCGCCATTTCACCTATGGGAAAGCAGTTTGTCCGCTGAAATAAACCCGTAGACTTGTGAATTCCAACTTGAACCCAGTAGTTCCCCTACGCTTGCACAGCTCTGAGCCTCGAGGCCAGTCCTCCTGTGAGAGGCACTGGGCACATGTTTTGTTTGATTTTTAACCCCAGTGAAAATCTGGAATTGGAGCCAGTGTTCTGTTTCAGGGTAGCGTGTGGAGGCAGACAGTCCCAGCCGTCCCGTACCCCTTTTTTATCAAACGCCTTCAGCACCTTTTTAGTTGCTTGTTGTATTTCCTGTATTTCTGATTATCAGAAGCCTGATGTATGAGACTTTTCCCCTTCACCCTAGACGCAGTCTCCTGTAAAAGTTCCAGAATGTTTCTTGAAGCTGTTCTCCTTCACTCCTGCCCATCTTTTTGTGTCTGGACTCCTGCGTCTCCCTAAGGGTCTGATATTCAGGTTTATGAAGTCCCTAGCTGGTAAGGCCGACGTGACTTTTTCCGGGGCAACCTGTCTCTTTCCAAGGGAGTGGTTCCCTGGTACAGATGGGGCAGACAGGGAAGGTGAGTGGGCGATGTCCCTCCACATCTTTGCGGGTGCCCTGTGACTCCTGTTGCTCTCACACACGGGAGCTGGCCAGCCCGGCACGTGTGCTGCAAGGGCCTGTGGCCCCCTCCTCTCCCACTCGCAGGGGCAGTGTATGCTCCAGCTCTTGCATCCATATTAATTCTCTCTACTTCCTGGCTTTGGCCAAAGCCCACAACAAGAGATCCCCTAGGCTTAGTCCTCCTACTTCCAGCTGTATTCCTGCCTCTGTGAGCTCCAGCAACCTCTTCTGCAGTTCCCTCGCAGCCCACCCTGGCACCAGTGTGGTCCTCACTGGGCTTGACCCTAGCTTTCTACAAAGCCATACACTGGCCTGCAGCTAGCATCCTCAGATGAGACCTCCAGTGATCGGATTATGAGGGCCTTGACCCCATCAGTGAATCAGTCTCCTGGGGGATTACCTGGTAGCACCTGGAAGCAGGTGGGGTGTACCTGGAGGAGGGGGTTCTTGGGGATGTGCCTTTGGGATATCTGGGGGGTGGAGTCTCCACTTCGTTCTGCCACCCTCTTCCTCTGTGCCTCAGCTGGTGCCCCAAGAATGGAGCCAGCCTTCCATGGACTAAGGCCTCTGAAACCATGAGCTCCCAGGTTAAATCCTCCTCAGGTCCTTGGGTCACAGCAAGCTGATAAAACAACTTGGGTGGAGGGCCACCCTGAGACCCCTGCCCTGGCCCACCCTAGGTAGGCCTCCTCTGGTGACAGGGCGAGGGTGAGGAAGCTGGAAGCCTACTCAGGCAGCCAGTGCTTCAGTCACTTCAGCTGAGGACCAATGGCAGCAGCTGCCCTCAATCCTAGTTCCTCCAGGGAGCCCTACCGGTTACGGCAACAGGGCACCAAAGTCAAGAGATGTGACCTGACCAGGGGCCTCAGGAGAGAGACCTGCAGAGGCCCCAAACACATGCCACACAAGTACGACCCCACAAAGATAAACACAAAGTCCTTTCTTTTTAAACCTTTTTGATTCCACCCATGTGCCTTCCTTCGGGGTCTTACATGGTCTCCTACCTTGGGAGACTCTTAGCTCCTCCAGTTGCTTTCTTCCATCAGGAGTCACCAGAATGTGGGGGAGCTTCGGTTTCCTGGTAAGCTGGCTAGGGGGCTGCGGGAGAATTTGTCAGGCTGAGGCAAGGGAGGGAACAGAGCTCGCATTCAGGTAAAATAAACAAGATTCCAGATGGTGATGAGTGTTCCGTTCTATTTGGAGCAGTAGATTGTCCTGCAGGTACTTGGAAATATGAAATGAGGCTTACCTACGAGGACTATGGTAGATTTGAGAGTTACTGTCACAAAGGTAATCACTGAAGCCAAGATAAGAGCTGGCCTGTGCCCTGAGGAAGAGTAGCTGAACAGTCTTTGAAACAGTGAGAGACTTGGAGGGCTTCTTTCAGGTCAAATGAGCCTGCTCCTCTCCGTCCCTGCCAGTCTCAAGAAGGGTTAGGAAAATAGAAAGGGCAGTTCTCCTGTGGGTGTGACTTTCCAATCAGGGTGCTCGGTGTGGAAGATGACCCACAAAGTCACAGGATAAAGGAGGCGTGTTTCCTTGGACACCTGGGGCAGGTCGGGGCGAGGTGCAGCAGTTTTCATGACTCTTCAGAAAACGTCTAAGCTCGCCGCCAACCTTCATTCTGTGAGCTCAGGCGCACCCCACCTTCTCTCCTCTGCTGTCCGGGAATGCTTCAGGAAAGCTGGAGAAGTGTGGGTGACAGCAAGAAGATCAAAGTCAAAACCCAAAAAAAATGCTGGCCATGATGTCGAGGCGGCGTGAAACAAACCAGGATTTGTAAGAGTGCTTCGTACCAAAAGAGCTTTGACTGCTGCTTTGTCCCATGCTCAGCAAGCTTCACTGCTTTAAGAAGCAGCTTAATGTCCTGTACTATTTTGTTTACCTGGCATGTAAAAGGAACTGGTCCTGTGGGGACTGACATTAATTATGATCAAGTGATATTCTCCCCCATCATCAAAAACGTAAGCAGTAATTAAATCTCCTCTTCCCAAATGTGGCAGATATGCCAAGGAACAGTCAGTCCATGCAGAGGTTTCCAGTCAGGTAAAAAGAACCCTTGCATCCGTGTTTTATAAATGTGTCTTGATTTGGAACATAGTTTTGTTGTTCTTGTTGTTATTTTGCGGAAAACAGCTTACTTGTAGGACAGACTATCAAAACAACCTTGTTCTGAGCTGCCTTCATTGTATGAGTAGACCATATTTAGCTCAGATACAGTCTGGATCATTTATTACTTGAAACTGGAGCAGTATGAACTGTCCAGCCCTCTCTCCATACTGGTGCTGTGAGGTCATAAGTGAACTGCTAATCTCTCCAGTGTCTCTAATTTCCTCAGCTGCGAAGTGAGATCCCTTCCATCTCTGAGCAGACTCTTGTGTATTGAGATCACCAGGGTGGGTCAGCAAGCGTGCGATGCCTCACCAAGCCCATGAGCTCGGTGCTCAACAGGCAGCTGGCCACACGTCAGTTCCCATCCATCCTCAAACGGTCACCCACCAAACCAGATGTTAGATGGTGAAACTCTATTAAAACCTTAAATGTAAGTAAAACAGGAAGGTGTGCCTTGGCTGTAGAGAGAGATCCAAAATGGAATCTGTGGTTACGCACGTGTCACTTCAACACCCCACAGCTGTTCCAATGACACACTGCAGAAGTACTACTGTTCCAACAGGACCATCCTTATGAGCACAGAAGAAACGGTTCCAAAAAGCAAAAGAGGCGCTCAGTGCCCAAGCCCAGGCTTCCCACTCAAGTCCCAAGCCAGTGCGTCCCATGACGTCTCCTACAGTGCTCCTAACATCTCCCAACTTCACAAGAATGGGTCGCTATACAGTGAGGCCCTTTCTACCCACGACTTCAGGACTTGGTTAGAGAGACCCTGTTTCCTGCAGCAATCCTCAGGCTCTCTGCTCGGTTGGAACTCTGGGGGCCCCCATCTTACTCCCTGTTTTCAGTAGAGTGCTGATGGGTACCATGGGAACTTCAAGAATGCTCTGGGGTTCAGGAGCCCACCTTTCTTTCAGGGAAGGAGGGACAATAGGCCCTGGAGGAGGAGGAGGCCACAGCATATTCCTGCAGCCACTCTTCAGCTCCACAAAGCTCGGCTTCTTTTCACACATCAAAGAGCTATCTGTGCCAGGGAGTTTACTAGTGGAGTTAATAAGCAAAAGGGGGAACTAGAAAACAACAATCAGAATAAAATCCTGTCTCAAAATCACCTTGCTGAGAAAAGCCCGGTCCCTGTGGGTTCCTTCAACAGTCACCTTCAGTGCCTACATCCAGGTAAATTCTCCATTCCACAAATATGTGTGAAGCCTTTAGCATGTGTAAAGCTCTTCGAGGGATAAAAAGATTTCTAGAACACTGTCTCAGATTAGGAGAATTTATTCAAGTTAATTCTAAGTCTTCAGGGACTAACTCTGAAATGCTTAAAGGAAGCGCCATGTTGTAGGGGCCATGGTGCCTGTGGTCCTGGAGTGCCCTGGGCTGACCTGGAGCGATGGCAGCATGTGCAGGACCACCGAAGGACTCTGCTAGCAGCTGATCCAGGGGCAGCGAATCCAGCCCCATGGGGGACAGTCTCCGAAAGCATGCAGGGAGGCGGGGAATTTGTAATAGCAACAGCCTGGCATACCTAGGGATGTTCACGTAAGAAGGAAAGAGACTGCTTCCCTCGCGGTAGTAAAAGGAGCCTGAAAGAAGGAAGCCCCGATGTGCTGTGAGTTTGTGACACCTCATCCCCCCAAAGCAAATTAGTAACAGTGTCCCCAACCCTTAGGCAGACAGAGGCCACAGGGCTTGGCCAGCAGATGGCCTCTTGCTGTGATTTAAAAGGCACCCCTCCCCCTTGTGCACAACCCCCACCAGGAGCGAAGTCCAGGGATGAGAATGTCCTGTGTCCAAGCCCCTCTGGCCCTCTAGGTGCAATCATTTCTGTGAAGCATAAATCATACAAATGTACACAGAAGCCCTGGCTCCCGCATCATGCTTGGTGCTTAACAAATGTCCACAGATGTCTGAGCATTGCAATGACACAAAATCAGAGCAGAGGCCCCCTGTCTGATGGCAACAATGTCACATTTATATTTTATTTAAAGGTATTAGCAGAACTTCTAATGTTCACAGCAGATAAAAAAGAAGGGATTAACAGGGCAGGATAGGAAAGGAAGAAAGAGAAAGAAGGCAATAGAAAATAATCCTGCAATGTTTCAGTTTGCCTGCATTCAAAACACCTCACGCCCATTGTTGCAGCGAGGTCCTTTGCTACCTGGCTCTTCCAGCTCATCTTCTGTGCTGTATGTCATATATTTAGGCCATTCATGTAACCAGATTAAATTCTGTTGAATATATTGTTGACATCATCTAGTTACTAAGTATACCTGTAGTCTATTCTCTAGACAAGAAATAAACAAAGCATTTTCTGCATCTATAAGTAAATCACGCATTTCCAGATTAGCAGGAAAACATTTCCTATGCATTGAGGATAATAACTGTTTAAAATAGCCCAACCCTCAAAGATTTCAGATATACAGACCTGAAATCCAGGTAGGAGCCCTTCTCTCTGTTCTTATTTTAATATCTAGAGTTTGGAAAGCTGCCTCTTACCAATTTCTTAGAGTCTAAACCAGGCCTTTGCTCTCTGCGCTTTCTGATCATTTTACCTTCTCTGGCTTGATAATAAAACATCTCTCCAGTTCATGGCCTGCTTGGGATGATGTTGTTGTAGGATTTCACATTGTTCCCTTTCTAAAGCATCCATTCACTAAAGCGTTCTTTATTTAATCTCAATTGCATCTGTGTTTAATCTCTCAGAGATACACTCAGGTAATTTAAATTGCCTAGCTATGGGACTCGAATATATACAAAGTTTTGAGGAATGGGAACAATTAGGGAGGTTCACAGGGCTGGAATTCATTTAGGAGGTCTTTGAGGAAAGTGGAGTTCCTGCTTATTTTACCTCCTGGCACTGTCCTTGGTTTTATTGTCTACCCAGGACGATTCAACAAGCCCTTCACTGGAGATGCTGACTCCCTTGCCCGTTCCTTAGAAACCCAGGGCTCACTGAAGTTCATGTTGTGGTAGATCTGTGTTGAGTTTATAAAAGCAGTAAACGAGAAATGCCCCACACTAGCTGAAGTAGATGCAGAATATTTGAGAAAAGTCATTCTCAGAAGGAAGTTTGTGAATACCATGGCAATCCAGTTTGCTCACTAATTTCAAACATAAAATGGAGAGGAATTTTAGAAAGAAAAAAAAGGATTAGGTCTAACTCACCCTAATATTGTGAAGTGGAAGAAAGAACTTGGTAGTAACCACTACAAGACCCACTTGTGATAGTGACTCTGAATAGTGATGCGCATTTCACTGAGATGTGACTAAAGCAACATGTGGTCACAAAAACAAGAGTCAGATAGACGTTTATCTTCCACTGTGGGGAGCTGTGTTGCCCCCCTGGGGGCCGATCAGGACGGGGGTGAGTGCCGACGGCTGGAACCCGGGTCCCCCCTCGTCTGGGGACCCCTTCCCTCCCCTTCCCTCCCAGCCGGGGAAACGAGGCAACCACACGCAGCTGATGGCAGCTCAGAATCCCTTTATTCTTAAGGCACACGGGTTTTTATAGAGGAGGGGAGACAGCCAAGGAATCAATAATCCTTCTAAGGGAGTTGCCAGGCATTATGTAGATTTCAGTACAGACAAAAGATAGGAACATTCTGTAGTTGGTACATTCTGACCCACCCTGTTTGACCTTTTGTATAACAAAGCAGGACCTAGCAGCAGCCCCTCCTGAAGGAATTTATACAAATAGTAACAAGATCGCTCCAGGGCAGCTGATGAAACGGAGTGGAGGTCAGACAAAGGTCAGACCCCAACATTCCACCATCAAATTGACTGACACGCAATTGCTTTTGAGCCTATTCATATTACATCACAGAGGAAGGCCTTGGCCATGCCCTACCTTTCCAAATGTTTGACAGCTTCAAAGTTTCATTCCCTGGCCTGCTGGCTCTTGTGTTCCGGGTATTAGAGAGGAAGCAGGAAGCAGGATGTTGGGGCACACAGAGACGTGCTTGGAGCAGCCCACCCACTCCAGGCCAGGTTACCGGGACTCTCCACCAGGCCTGCCAGAGGCCCAGACGCAGGACGGGGTGCACTCCCACCCTTCTTCAGCCTGACATCTACTGTGACCCCCCTGCCCCTTCACACCTGTCCCCCCCACACACACAAAGGAGAAATTAAATGAGTCCTGTGACTCCCCGTCTTATTTTCACATTCAGGGATTGAACTATCATTTACTTGGCAGAGTGGAGGTAAAAACAGACTAAAACAAACACATTTGATGTTTTGAAATATGTTAGAAAAAAAAAAGCAGGCTTTAGAATTTTCCATCAAGCTTCCTATGATCCTCTACATCAAACAGATGCAGGGACAACAGCCAGCCCTCCTCCTGACAGGCTCCAGCCGGCTCACGCCCACGCATCTGGAAGATCTGGAAGGAACATTTCCAACCACGGGGAAAACACTTATTATTTGTACGTTGATAATGGGCGAAAGGATAATTTCAAAAACTTTTCATCTTCAAAGCTCCTTTGAAGAAGTGCGCCTTCCCCTCCTGGAGCGGCGCTGGGCGGCTACTCTTTGCTTAGTATTGATCCGCGCCTCCCCACCAAGCACCAAGGCTGCACGGGAGCATGTCCCCTGGACCCTCAAACCTTCCCTTTCACCTAGCTTTGGCTTTAGCTGCTGTCCAGTCTAAAAGCTGTTCGGAAACATCTTCCTATAGATACACAGGACAGTCTTTGCTCTATTTGGGAACAGTGAGTTGGGGACATTTCTCTCCAGTAGAAATGGCATCTCCATTGTGCACCAGACAAATTGGGGCCAGTCCAGGGGACCCCACCCTCTCCCTAAGACTTCCAGCAGCCAGCGAAAGCGCTGTCATGGAGCCACGCACAGAAACTGCCATTATTTTTCTTGCCTTCTTATTAGGAGGAAATAATAGAAATGAGTGAAGGGTTTTATTTTGTTAAAAATGCTTAAGAAAAAATTTAATGGAAATTTCCCAAGTAGAAGTAACTGCTTTTTAATCCATGAACTGAATGTTGTCCAGCTTTTGGCCCTTGGGTCCCTAAATGTGGGAAAGTCCGTAGCCTCACTTTCCGAGAGGCCTCTGTCCTCACAGGCTCCTGCCACATCTGGGGATATTTCTCAGGTGGTGTTTTGGGGAGCAGTGAGTTCCTACATGTTTGCAAAAGGAGAAAAACACAAAGGAAGAGAGGGACACGGATCTTAAGATGGGTATTTAATCCCTGTCAAATGGGTTTTGAAGCAGTGTATCCCCTTGAGGACCTGTGAAAATGGGGACATGCCAGTAAATGTCAGTACTAGGGGGTTCACTGTGTGATTCTAATGACACCATGACCGTATGTGGCTAGCTCCCTCGTGAAGCCTTCCTGGTAATGACTGAGCGGGTTCCTCTGATGTCTGTGGGAGCACAGCAACATGGGAAGCTCTTGACGGTCAGCAAACTCGAGGGTGAGCCTAGGTGTCATGTTTTTCTGTCTAGCTCCAAACATATCTAGAAGGAGATATATGCACATACACATACATATACATATATTGCTACATGCGCATATATTTTCTTCTCAATCTACACATGAATCCCTCTCAATGCGATTAGTAAGAGACCATACTGACAAAATAAACAGATATGTTGGTAAATACTGCTAAAATAAACTCAGATTTCATAAAAAATTTAGCTACCTTCAGATTCTGAAAGTCATACATGCAACAAATTTACTATAAGAATCTTTATCAAAGATATTGTTAACCTTGGGGCTGGAGCAGCAGCTCAGCAGTTACACTGCTTGCCTGGCATGCGCAAGTCTGTGGGTTCAAACCCCAGCACCATGTATTCAACAAAGTGTAGGAGCAATGAAGGCCACATGAAACATTAAATACAACTGATTCTCTCTCTCTCTCTCTCTCTCTCTCACTGTCCCTCTTTCTTAAAAAAAAAAAAAAACATTGTTAAACTAATTATCTTAGAATGATGTATACATTGAATTCAGCCAGGCCCTTATTATGAAGAATAAAAAAAGAGGAACTGTTATTAAAGTAGATACCAATATAGAATGCATGTAGTTGAAGAAAAAGCAAAACTGTTTTTCTTGCATATGCCCTAGTGTTATGAGGTGCCAATTAAAAGGCCCCCACTTGCTTCTGTGTTGCTTAGGTAGATCTGTACATCTGAGCACTCAAACGTAAAGTCCCTCTTTCACTTTGGGAAGGATCCAGGTGTGCTGTACCTGCCATGTAGTGGTGCCCCTTCCTCCATCTGCGGGAGATCGCTAGCCTTCGTATCTGTGTTCGTGGACGGGACTGGGGTGGAGGGGGCACGCTCTCCGCCGGCCTCCTTTCCTAGAGCCATCAAGCCACGGGAGTTAGAAGCATGCGCAGAAAGATGATGCAGTTGTCATCTTGGCATTACATTTCCCATTACCCTTGGTCTGACTGTTTACTAGAGATACCAGCTTTCTGTGGCCTTAAGACAGAGAGAATGTCTTCTGCCGGGTCCTTCCAGAAGCTGTTGCCATGCCCCGTAGGGCCTCCGAGCTGTTGTCCTAAATTGAGATGACAGTGTTGCTCATATTAAACTGCCTTCTCACTTGGCTTGGCATGCTGGGATCCATATCTATTAATGCAGGAGTGTCCAAATGTCCTGCTAGGAAAGCAATTTGTTCCTCAGTAGGGCGTCTGGGAAGCAGCTGGTCTAGGAAGCCATCAGAGGTGACGTTAGGGGCAAGTTGTGTTTTTCTCAATTTAATGGAAAATCTCACTGATCCATCGCCACCCTTGTCCTCGCCACTTGTCACCAAGGCAGCACATATCCATCACCCGTGTCCCCCACCTCGCCTTGCCGCCATCCCTCTCGTGTGAGGAGGCAGCCCTTCTCGGGGCCGGAGCTTGGGAACAGGCTCTCTGACAACAACTAACACATTATTGATGGCTTTTCCAATGCCCTGGGGAGGCAGCACAACTTGGCAGCATTTGGTTACATATTACATTAAAAACCAGCTCAGCTTTAAGAGGTAAAGAAAACACTCTCCAAGGAGAACATTCTGTACACATCCTATACCAACCATAGCTTCTCTGCCACACTACACAGCCCAAGAAGGCTTTCTCCTGAAGGAAGCTCAGAAAACTCCAGAGACTCCGTTTGCCTGTCTGTGCTCACTGATGAATCCAAGAGCAGGGTGTGGACACCAAGTTCACATTCATCACAGGCTTCAGACTTGACTTGAAACGGGTGAGAAATCTTCACACTGGATCATGGGAAGGGATCCATGGGGCCTCAGTGACCAACTGAGAGGCCTGGAAGAAACAGGCTCCAACTGGGGCTGTGGCTGGGGCTGGAGAGCAACTGGCCCCTCCCTGGCCACCACAGCTTACACGTTAGCACCTCGGCCTTGACTTCCAGGAGAGGGATGAGGATGCGTTAAAACGTGGTCATGGCGCCATGCTAAGTGCACATCAGAGGTGATGTCTCATCTCTCTGAGGGCAGAGTTTATCCAGCCTTTTGTTCCTGTATTAAAATGACATGTCTAATTCTCAAAAAGAAAGCAAGCTTCCCCAGGGCAACTGCCGGGTCTTTGATGGGCTTTTCTGTGCAATTGAATTTCAGCATGATTTTTACAGGACTTTATTACAGAGAGAGTTCTCATCCTAATTTCATCTTGCTTTTGGTAATTTGTCAACCCTGCAAAGATGGATCAGTAACAGATTCTTTGAAATGGAAAGCGTATTCTCCCAGAGTGAAAAATGAATATATTTAGGCAAATGAATAATAAGCAGCTTGCGTCTGGTCCCTGTTTACCACTCATCATAGTGTCTAAAATGAGAGGCTTCCTGCTTCACCAACCCAACCCAAGACTCCACCCAGCTGGGACACTGTCCAGTGCGGGTCATTCCTTGCGGTTTTCTTATGACTCTAAGACAATGCAAAAGACAAACTCACTTCATGAGAGGATGCACACAGGAGGGAAAGACCGTGAACCCGAGCCCGTTAAGAGTAATGCTTGAAATCCATTTCTGTCTAGTGAGTCTAGCTTGGATTCCCACAGGTGTTGCTGGGTACAGGCCCAGTATCTGACCCCAGCCAAGCATCAAAGACACAAAGAAGACATGGGGAGTGTCTTCAGTCTTCCTGTAAACGTTTTCACTGCGTTTCGTTCTAGGAGACTCATGTTTCCATAAATCAAGCTTACACATGAGTACTGGATTCTTCCATAGCAGTGTTCAAGGTATTCTGAAAAACCATCTTTAAATTCATGAGCACAATTTCAAAGACGTTAGCCAGGTCACCAATTAAGTAAGACCCAGGACTAAAACTTGAAAGAACTTTTCACCATCAGTTTCCCTGATGATATTTACCTGTTAATTTCTTTTACTTTTTCTTTCTTTCCTTTTTTTTAAGACAGAGAGAGAGGAAGAGAGTGAAAGAGAGAGACAATCATTTTTTTTATTTTTTCATCTGGCCTTTGTTTCTCTGATACTTGGTTGTGTACATGGTGCTAGGGTTCAAACCTGGATCTTTGCACATGCCAGGCAAGTGCTCCAACCACTGAGCCACCACTCCAGCCCAACCTGTTAATTTCTAACCTTAGGGTTATAGTCAGATTTTTTTTCCTTCCTCTTAGAATATTCTAGAATAACAAATCAATTTTTTTTTTAGAGTTGAGCATATAGAGAATACAAGACAGTGAAGAAAGATCAGAAGGGATTCAGCCCATAGTTAAACGTTTTTCAGTGAAAACTCCAGGTGTGGCCAGCTGTGAAGTGCACACCTGCCTACAGCACAAACACACAAGTCGGTCCATGTCACCTGGGACGTCACCACTCAGCAAAGCAGGGACCTTCTCCTGCCCCTCCCCTTTGACATCGCTGACACTCATCTTAGAAAGAAATCAAATCAGATGATGTTTCTTTTTCCTAAACCCCTGCTTATTGTCACCAAAACCCTGCTCTCTGCTAGGTAATCTCCAATTGGCTTCTTATTCTAGTCATTGGTGTGGGCAGGGGACCAGGACAGAGAAATATGTTGAAGGACACCCTCTGTTTTCTCTTGCTTCCTGATGGTACTGTAGGAATGGGATCATGAGGAAGGCAGTGGCTCGATGTAAGAAGGACCTCACACCGCACGCAAGCGGGAACTTCTCCAGTGTGCCATGAGGACTAACCTTATGAAATCGTGACAGGTCACAGGAAAACTGAGCATGTGTCCCACCCTTATCATGGCCCTTACCTCTGGGCCCTCCAAACTCCCCAGGGAGGTGCATTACTACTCCACGTCACTTGTCCCCACCTCTACCCACAGCAGAAGGTGGGTGCTCCTCCTGAGAACCTGGTGTGCACCTCAGGGGAGCTGCTCTCTGCCCAACACCGTTCAGAGAGATCCCTGTCATCTTCCTTCAGTTGAGAAAGGCTGGGGCAAGGTCTTCCAGGTGGGCAGCTTTGGAAGCAAGCCCTGAGCAGCACATGCACAGGTGTCCCCAGGTCCTCGTGGCCTCACTCCCTCTCTCCCTAGTCCGTACCCTGGTTTCTGCACTGACTGAGCACACTGCTTTCTCAGCCTGTGGACACAGAGCGAAGGCCTGGCGTTCAGAAGTCACTCGCACGTAATCTGCCCTCTGCTTGAAAAGGCATCAAGGTTTCTCATTCACTTACACCTGGGCCTAAGAGCGGTTTTCTGGGTTTTCTGTGTGCGCATGCCCAAGTGTCTGTGTGGACAGAGGCGGCTTTGCTCTCCCACACTTGTGGCTGGGGGTGGGGTGCTGCTTTCAGCTTGAGAACTGCTTCCCAGTTCTGGCCTTCACTGGGTGCTTGGACAGGCACTTCTCGGGGCGCTGGAGGTGGCTGGGGAGGCGCAGCAGCATAAGGAGACACACACTGCCCCCAGGAAAGGGGACCTAAGCAAACGAGTGGGCAGAGGAGCTCCGCCCACCTGCTTTGCCAAGAGGGTGACACACCAGCAGTGTGAGCCAGCTGTGGCCAGACGAAGTGGACAGACAGGGCAGATGTGAGGCTGGGCCCAAAGCTGGCTCTCTTCTCACCCAGGGACCAAGTGGCCTGGTGCCACCTTGCCCACTCGGGGCCTCCCTGCCTGGCAACTGATGCCAGCTGTTTCCCCTGCCATCGTGCACAGGCTTCATTTTCTGGGCAAGCAGGGCAGCTGTGTAAACCCCTTTCACCCATAGGGCTGTAGTGCCACTCCCATGTCCCTGTATTGTCCACTCCCTGCCCCACTGCTCGGAGTCAGTGTCCAGCTGCCATGGAACGTGCCCCACAAGCCCAGGCCAGCGTGTAGCTGAGTCCAGCAATCCAACTGACAACGGAGTCCAGCTTAAAGCCACAACGCTGCCAACTTGCTGGCTTAGGTCTCCCAGGGGAAATAACAGTCCTCTTGAATTTCCTTTGTCCTGCTTTGCAATCTGAAACAAGCGTAGATATATAGGAGGCTATAAAAAAGATGCCGGGACCCTGCACACTCTTTCCGCCAGCGTTACCTCTTGCAGGACTACGGCACATTTGGTCCCAGGGAGGTCTGTGTAACTCCCGCTCAGTCTGCCATGTGGGGCTCTTACCAACAACACAGAACCTAGGGTAACCAAAGACTCGGAGCTTCTGATGCCAGGTGGCATCACCACGGAGTAACCAAATTCCGTGATCGTAGGTTGGCTGCTCCCAGATCCATAAAGACTGCTCAGCGTTCGTGGACTCAGATAGATGCGTGGTGCCATCCAACACTGGCCAACAGATTCACCTCACTGGCCACAGAGTCCAGAGAGGGAATGTGCTCCCCAGATAAAAGCAGGTGCTAACGGCTTGCACCTCAGTGCTGAGATTTCCTGTCCCAGTCAGCTCTCCCAAAGCCCACAAGGACAAAACCTGTCCACTCCATGGTCACGCCAAGGGAAATCAACAGTTAATTTACACTTTTTCATGAAGCAGAAAAAAATATTATTAAAGCTGTGGATTAAACATGGCTCTCTAGAGTGGCACAAAGAACGGAAACCAACTTCATGAAGGTGTCAGTTCCAACTGCACAGTTAACGCACCCACGGAAATGCTGATTGATAGCTCATTTAAGAGTCACTGCCTGACGCTGTTCCTAAAGCATGGTCCCACATTCTCAGGCCAGTGCGGAAAGCAGTCAGTGCGGGCTTTGCTTTCGCAAGCTGCAGTGCAGCTTCCGGAAGCTAGCTTAATGGTTTTGCTATTTTTTATCTTTTTATCTATTTATTTTTATTTTATTCATCGGTGCTGGTGATAGAGCCCAGGGCCTGGAGGATGCTGGGCAAGCGCTCTTCCACTGTGCTCCATCCCCAGCCCCTCGAGGGCTATTTTTAATAATTGTGTGCAATACTGGCAGGTGGTCACGATAAATCACCCGATGCATCCCCTGACACTGAACTTCATGGTCTTAGAGGAGGAAGATGTCGTCTCCTTTGCCAGAGATTACTGGGTTATTAATGTTTCCAGTGCACGTGTAGAAAGCCATCAGCTCTTTTCCCTTTTCCCTCAACGTCTTCCTACGTGTGGTGACTGCGCTTCCCCTGTGACAAGGTCCGTTGTCCTGAGTCCCATACAGGAACGTCAAGGCCTGTGGAGGTAAAAAGTCAGCAATTAGGAAGTAGTGCCCTCTGGGCTCTAGTTGATGACTATGTAGAAATCTAGAGGCCCGGGAAATGTCAATGCACTCTATTAATTTCATCTTTATTCAATACTTAACTCACTGCTAGAGAGAATTTGCTTTAGTTATGGTGGTAGAAGGAAATATTGCATTGAATGAAACCCAAATGAAATAACAGAATTTACTCCTCATTTTACATGATTCTCCTTTATGCTGAAATCCAATTTTCCATGGCCCCAGCATCCACAACTAAATGTCTGAAAAATAAGACTCATCTCTAAAGGCGACACGGTCATCTAAGAACAAGTCACATAGTTACATGTGAACCAACTATGAACATGCTTGCACATGGACATCCAGATAAGCATAGTTTATTGGGTTAATATGGTGAGATTATGGGGTATTTTCGTTCCTTTTCTTTTAAATGATCTATGATGGCCATAATATTTAAGGATTAATATTTCCTTGTAACCCAGAGGAGGAAAACAGTTAGCTGTTCATTTCCCTCCTTGGTCCCACGCATATGTTACGTGTTCAGCTGATGCGGCTGGGTGAAGGTGTAACAGGAAAGGCGCGACCTATTAGGAGGGTCCACTTACACTTTAATAGCACAGTTTAGAGAACCGCCTGGGAGACCCCGCGCGTTAGCTTAATACTCTTTCTAAGGAAATGAGACGTGCACGGAATTGCTTCTCTGCATCCTGTGATGGTGATATTTCCCCTGGTTCCTCTTTAACTAGCAGTTGAGCTTCGTAACTTCCACCTCCTAGTACAGTCCTTGCTGAACCCACTGGACGCCGGGCCTCGGGGCAAGGGAGCTGAGGAGCCAATATACCCTGAACATGTTTGTGACTTCCTACAACGTCAGAATTTGTTGAGTAGCAATCACTTCCCAAGCTGCCTCTCCTACATTCATTGAGATGCACCAGCACTCAAGGTCACTGGGCCAGGCAATTGCCAGTTCTTTCATCCTAACTTAATTGCTAACGTCCATAACACTCAAGTCACACCTCACACTTCACACAATGAAAGATAAGGGTTTCAAAAAGGCTAAGAAAGTTCAAAGTGGCCACAGGGGTTCTGAGAACAAAGGCAAAGAGCAGATAAAATGCAAAGAAGTCACTGCCTATGGTCAGATAAGATGGTGAACCGGCTGAACCAGCCCAAGTGCTTGTTTGGGGCTCAGAGCCCTCAGAGCTAGAACTTGTTCTAGGCCAGGATCCAGACATCAAGCAGTTTTGAAATGGGCCACGGGGAATAGGGAGATGGAGCTGACCTGAACCCCAAGGAGTTCGAAAGGAGGCACTGGTGGTGGCCCAGCTCTTCCCCAGGATAGACCTATTCACATCCTAGCAACAACCCATCACATCCAAGCCACTTTTATTATCTGCCTCAGCACTGTTTGACTGTAGCGTCTGTTACCCATCAGAGCCTCTCTTCTGTGTCAGTCAGCTTTTCTGTCACTGTGACCAAAGTGCCTGACAAGAACAGCTTAGAGGAGAAGTTTACTCAGTGCTCCCGGTTTCAGCGGTTCATCCCGCGGTCAGCTGACTCCGCAGAAGTAGGTGGAGTAGGGAAGCAGAGAGCCCCACCCACCAGGGACAAAATACAAGCCCCAAGAGGCAGCCCGTGACCTGCTTCCTCCAGCCACCCCCTGTCTACTGCAGTTACCACCCAGCTGAGCTGTGTCCATGACTGATCCTCTGATCCCGTTGATCTGATCACTGTGCCTTTGGAGATTCTGGCGTTGTCCCACGCCTCTTATCTAAACCATAACAGAGTATTTCCACTTCTGCTTGACTTTCAGGGAGGTTATGTCCATGGCTGGCCTTTCCTGAGAGTTGTTTGAGACCATTCTCCCGGTCTTGGAGTACGTGCAGCACTCAGAGGCTCTTAGAGCATTTCCTCGTGATGATAACGGTCCAGCAGCTCCCGTTACTGCTTCAGCACATCGTCCTTTGAGGGTCGTCCACTTTCAGACCTGAGTGGGTGGCACAGTTGTTTTCTTACTCCCCTGAGGCTGCTCTCTTCCTCTGTCACCGTGGCCCTTGGAAGGAGCGTCTGCATGCAGGGACCCTGACGTGTGTGCGTCTGTGGCGGGGCTCTCGCAGCAGGGCAGCCTTCCTGGGGATGGTAATGAAGGCAGCTGCGGGAGCTGGCTCCACTAAAGTGAGATATCCTTCTCCCAGACTAATGTGTTCTGCACCAGTCGGCTGACGTTTTCCCCTAAAATCAACCCATCTGCCACTTTGATTCCACCGTAACCTGGCAACCCGCTGTCTGGGCTGTTCCTTCTCATCCTGACCCCTGGCCTGGGGGTGCTGCATTTGAGAGATGCTCCTGTAAACAATCGACTGGTCACTTGGGCGGGTTGGTGCTGTCATTTGGCTGTGTCCTGAGGGCTTGATGTTCTTGAATAGATGGTGACACTGCAACCGTAATTCCTTATATGACCAGTCATTTGCCACAAACCAGCACTCTGCACAGAAATAGCATGCCCAGAATGGCTGTGGAGTCCTTGAAAGACGCACTGTGTTCTGCTTATACTTCACGATGCTTGTTTCCCTTGTCCTCAATGCCAGTTATCTGGGAGTCTAGAAATAAAACAACTCATCTCCAGTTTACATCAGCCCTAAACCTCATGGACTGATATTCTGTGGGCCACCAAAAAGTGCCAAGCATCATTTTTGGAGAAGTTTAAATTATCGAGATAACATGTTTACATAGATCATGCATTCTCCTTTATTTCTAAAACTTGCATCATATTTCCAAGCTGACCACTGAACAGCTGTGGCAGGCAGTAATTCAGCCTCCCAGGCTGACCCCTCCAGGTGACTATTTTGTCTACTTTTAAAAAATCTCTGCAAAGAACATTTATTTTCCTTGCTCGTAAGCATTGCAATGTTTATCAATATGTTGGAAATATCTTATCAAACATCAGGGTAAACTGTCCTTCATTTGAGTCCATTACCCTAAGAGATTGCTTCACTTTCTACAACAGACAAAAGATTAGTTGTCTCTTTCAAAGTGGCACTTTCCATATTGGTGGAGGAAACTCTGTCTGAACAGGCTTCTCTGCTGTTATCAAAACCTCTCTCTCTCCTTTGTCCACACTCAACATGACCAACACCCTTTCCTGAAAAAAAAAATGGCCACAGTAGGAACAGGTCCACTTAACCCAGACACGGCTCTCTCTCCAACACATGTGTCTCGAATGGCATAGAATGGTACCTTCTGGGGCTGGAGTCGTGGCTCAGTGGTTCCAGCGCTTGCCTGGCTAGCGCAAGGTCAGGTTCAAACTCCAGCAGCATGTACACAACTAAGTGTTGGAGAAACAAAGGCCACATGAAAAAACCAAATAAAAATTGATACTCCTTCTCTCTCTCACTGTCCCTCTCTCTTAAAAAAAGAAAAGAGAATTGTACCTTCTGTCGTTTGCTTTAGAAAGATAAAACATTTACAACTTTCTATTCTTTTGTAAAGTTATCGAAACTATACCTTCTATTATAATAGCATTGACTCTCTTGGGTCCCTGAATACCCAGACTGGTTACTTATGCAAATAGCTGTGCTGCATAATTAGGGTAAAGCATTTAGGTTAAATTGCCTTTGTGCACTGAAAACTCTATCTTAGACCAACCTTTGGAGTAAATTGAACCTGCTGGGTTTGAAAATTAGAATAGTGAGCACAAATGGGTACATTTCTGCAATCAGTGCTGCCTTTGTGTATTGGTCTCAGATTAACTTGAAACAGCACACGCAGCCTGTGTTCCAGAGCATCTCCACATCCTGAGGCAGGATTCCTACGAAGCAGGGAGAAGGTTCGTCTCCACGGCTTATCATCTTCGTGCAGTTCCATCACCAGGCCCCGGAACGCTAAGGTTCCTGTCCTTTAAAATCTAAAACACAACTTCATAAAAGCGTTTATGTATAGCTAATGTTATCTGCCAATGATGCATACGTCTTTGGAAATCCATTACAGAAATAATGAGGAAGGTAAGCATCAGTATCTGGCAAGAGCTTGAATTCAACAGCCCGTAGGCAATGCCAGGCTTGCAAACGCACCCTTTTCTGACTTACACAGGGCTGAGCTGTGCGGTGGAATAAAATTTAAATAATTGACATTTTCAATCAGAATTTTTAACTTGAAAAATATAAACTTTTGGATTCTCTTTTTTATAGAGGGAAACTCTTTGTAAGCTGAGGATTGTTTTTATGTGGGTGAAAAAATTAGCTACAGGTGGAGGGGGCACCCCACCTTTCAACAGTCCAGGTGCCCTGCAGCTCACCACAACCCCACCTGGCCACCTGCCAACTCCCTGGCTTCCTGTCTAGCTCCAAAAGCTCGTGGGTTGGTGACATCTCTCTGGGTCTCCTAGGCAGATGCTGGCTTCCCCAAGGACAAATCAACAGCCCATGTGCACCTAAGCTCCCTCCGTCAAGCTTTGAGAAAGGAGGAGGAACCAGTCACCCGGGACTTGCACTGGGCCAGCAGGCCAAGGCTCTTCCTTACTACAGGAAAATACAACTGTTCCTTCGAGCTCTTCAGAGACCCCTGCACCCAGGAACTGGGAAACTGTCCTGTCCAGCTCCGGAAGGTTCTGCACAATCTCGTGTTTGATTTGGGGTGGGGTGGAGTACGTGGGATGTAGATAAATTGGAAATGATGTACCTGAGAGGGACAAAAAATGATTAAAATGATTAAAGGGTTGTGAAATTGATCTGTGAGGACAGGCCCGAGGAATTAGGTTTATTAAATCTGGAAGAGGGAGCCCGGAGCCAATTCCCTCAATGCGTTAAGGGACATTATGTGGTTGACACAGAGCAATGTTCTCCTGCTCTGCTGGGGACAGGGTAAATGGAGCGGTCTTGCGCTGTAACGGGAGAGGCTGTCATTGCGTAAAATCGCCCCATAAGGGCTGTCCTCAGGAGCAGCATGTCCAGAGGTTGAGGAACTCTCCATCTGTTCAGGACACCCAGACTTTTAAAGGACAGACGTCCACAGGCCTTCCACACCGGGTTCTGCCCGCAGCAGCAGCTTGTGGGGGAGGACGGTTGAGGGCGTTATGAATTCTTTTGAGTCTGTACAATCACTGAAGCTCTCGAATTTGATTCTAGTGAATTGCAAAGCAAGCGCGCATCATTTCCTAGCCATCAGAAACAAATTACAGGTACACACATGCTTCCTGCTATTGAATTAACACCTGGAATCTCAGATATTCATGCAATCATTTCTTTTGTAGTCTGTGATTGCAAACTAACAGTTATTAGTCTTCCACAGCACTGAAAAAAATGGTACAGCTTTTATGCCTAACATGTACAGTACTTCTATTAGTGAAGTGTTTCCATGGATACGTTTGATCACAACCTTCACTACCAAAAATAAGAATATGGAAGGCATTCCCACGTGTCCAGAAAGGCAGAGCATTCCTTTTGTGTACCCTTAGGTGTTGAGCACCTGTAGTAAATCAGGACCTGTGTCTGCAAAGATGAAGGAGGGCAAAGAGCTCCTTGGAGGTCAGGGAGTGGTGCAGGTCAGACAGGGAAACCTGCTGTTGAAATGGAGTTTGCCCAGTGTGTAAGGAGGCTTCTGTAAGGAATGAAATGGAGGCATGAAAATAGAAAATGCTGCCTAAAAATGGGCTTGAATAGCCAACAAGCATCGTGTGGTACTACAGGAGGCAGAGAAGGAGGGGGTAGAGGAAGGAAAGACGACTCCCATGCTGATTCAGCTGTATGCCGGCCCAGAAAAGGAGCCCAGCTGCACAATGAGCCCTTGGGAATCTCTCCAGTGGCCTGATGAGGGACACTGTACCTAGTAGAAGACACCTCAAACTATAAGTGCTGGTATCCCCTCTTCCCACCCCCAGGCATCCAAACACATTAAATCAGTTTGTGCAGACATAGACAAGTACATAATGTGGTTTAATCATCTGCCCAAGTATTGAATCAAAACCAAGGACTCAAACCGTTTGAGAGGAGATGAACCATCCCATTTCAGAGAAATGGGCAAGCTTTCAAATGGCAAACCAGAAAGACGCCTTGACAAATCGTCACTCGTACCCTAAGCAGACTTCAGACCTCTTGGCCCTATTGCCTTAGGTTGATGAGAGACGAGAGTCGTCACCTGCCTCCCACCCATCACTGGAGCTGGTTCTTCATGCTGTCTATAGCTAAGCAGCAGGAAATTCGGACCACTTAGGAAAAACTATGATTTTAAGAGAAGGATTTTTTGAAAAGCAAAAGTTCTCCCTTGCATTAGACCAAAATCGCCTCCCAGAAACATCGACTCATTGGCCTGAGAGCCACCCCTCAGAGCCCCGCGGCTAGGCTGAGCTGCCCTGCCCACGGTGGCCTCTTCTCTGAAGGAGGTGGTGCCCTTGCTTCAGCAACACAACACAATGTGCACATGCTGAAGTCTGCTCGTCTCTCAACGAGGCACCCCACGCTGACTTCCGTCCTGTGGACCACTGGCAGAGCCTGCGCTGGGAGCTTTTCGGCAGCCACATCATATTTATCTAAAAAGAAACCATTCATAATAAGTTAGTATTTCCCTTTGCACTTGGCTTCTCTTGGGTGTGCCAGGGAGCCTCCCAGCAAGACTCCGGGCACCCCTCTCTGCATCTTGTCTCACCTGTGACCTGGGAGGTCCGTTGGTTCCTGCGCATTTGTTTAGTAAGGATTCGCTGATGAATTCATTAATCAGGGAACTAATTTTTAGCTTTTATGCAGTTCACAGTTAAGGGACATTGAAGTTCCATGACATTGGCTCTGCTCACTTCTGTGTCCCCAGAGCCTACCGCAGCTCCTAAAGTAGAACAACTCAGTCACTGCACATCAAGTAATGAAGGTCTCCCCTCCCTGTTTCCATCCCTGCATTGCATACGTGAGGTCTCTAACCTACTCCTACCCCTTCTCTGCCCTTTGTCATGACTCACAGCTGGGAGACAGGTCCCAGGACCTCCCAGAGCAATGTCCCCAGGCTCTTCCTGAGGTGCAGACTTCACACTGCTCGCATTAAATTTCTTTTGGTGGAGCTGGAGAGGACTCAGCGGTAGAACAGATGTCTGGCATGCATGAGGACCCAGGTTTGACCCCCAGCACCACATACACAAGTAAGTCAGGAAAAAGAAAAACTAGACAAAAATTAAAACTGACTCTCTCTCTCTCCCCCCCCCTTAAAGAAAAAAATATTCTGATGTTTAGTTTCGCCTTGTTCTTCCACCCTTTGAGACCCTTTGGCAGCTGTATTCAGCCCTCTTATTTATTGAATATCTTGTGACTTTTTGACCTCTGGATATGAAAATCACATCTCCTGTTTCTACACCCAAGTCCTCGATAAGACTTTGAAGGTTTATCAATAACTCTTTGAACTATGAAATAGAAATGATAAAATAATAACAAATTCTAAGTCAAGGTTGAAAATCTAGAACAGAGCTAAAGCAAAAGAGTTATGCTACTATCATGTAGATATGAGGTGTCCCCAAAAGCTCACGTGTGAGATAATCTGTGAGCACCCAGAGGCAAGGTGAGTAGATTGAGATTATGCATCAGCGGACTGGCTGGGTGGGAATTGCAGGCTGGCCAGGTGTGACAGGAGGCAGGTCACTGGGGCATGTCTTTGGGATAGATACTTTGTCCCTGCAGAACAGAGCTCGCTGTGCCTCCTGGTACCATGCTCTTCTGCCATGATGTTCTGCTGTCTCTTGGACCCAGAGCTATAGAGTTGGCCTTCTGTGGACTGAGACCTTGGAAACCATGAGCCCAAAGCAAACTTTCTTTACATTGTTCATGTAAGGTCTTTTGGTCAAGGGAAGAAAAAGATGATGAAGAAAAGCCACATAGGCCCTGTGATGCTGTATTTAGGCAAGGACAATTTGACAAGGCAGACAGAACCTGGCCACTGGTGTCCTTAGCATTATCAAACTCCTAACAGTGGACTTAATTCTCACACTTGACACTGTGGACACCCTGCGGTGCGATGAGTGATATTTACAACCTTTTTAAAAAACAGCAGATACAGTCTGGACTGCTTCTGAACATGACCTTCACAGGAGGGCCGTGGCTCTGGGGCAGGCCTGGGGCACAGCGCTGCCTTAGAACCCAGCCCCAGCAGGCAGTGGCCCCTACTACAGCCCAGTGAGCTAAGTCCACTAGCTTCTGCTTCACGGAGGTCATCGAGAGTCCCTGCCGCCTGGGGTCATTGCAGCCCTGTTAAATGAGATAAAACGTGAAAAATGTCATGCAGTGAAAGCAGAGGCTGTTTAGGATAAAAACCATGCTTGTTCCCTGTGCTTGTCACAAGAATGAACTGTGGTTGGATTAGGGGTCCCCAAAAAGCTCATGTGGGAGACAGTGCAAGAGGGTTCAGAGATGAAGCATTTGGGTTACAAGAGCCTTGATCCAATTGGCTGTTAATCCCCTATAGGAATTAACTGGGTGGTAATTATAGGCAGGCAGCGTGTGGCTGGAGGGAGGCAGGTCCCCTGGGGAGGGGCCTTGGGACGCTCCTGGTACAGTGTCTTGAACTGTTTTCCTCTGCCACATCTCTCTGCCGTGGTGTCCTGCCTCATCTCAGCCCCAGAGCAGAGGAGTAAGCTATGGACTAAACCTCTGAAACCACAAGCCCCAAATAAACCTTCCTCCTCTAAAATTGCTCTTGTCAGCTGGGTGTCGTAACACACATCTCTAACCCCAGCAGCCCGGGAGGCTGAGACAGAAGGATCACAAGTTCAAAGCCAGCCTCAGCAATTTAGTAAGGCCCTACGCAGCTTAGTGAGACCCTGTCTCAAAATAATAAATGGGCTGGGGATGTGGTTAGTGGTTAAGCACCCCTGGGTTAATCCCTGGTACCAAAAAATAATAAAAGTGCTATTGGGTCTTTGAGTCACTGCAGTAAAAAAGCTGACTAAAGCACTATGTAAAGAACAGAGTGGATAGCAAAGAATCAAGTTCATGAGTGTTGACTGCTCCATACCAGACTGTTTGTAACTTGTTCAAAAAAGATCCACATCTCTGGAATGACACTTATTCATTAATCAGTGCTCTGTGGTTCTGCCCTCCCCTGAACCTATCCCATGTCACAACAACGGATCTTCCCGGATCCCAGGTCCCTTCTCCAGCAGGAGACCAGTCCGGGTTCACGATTTACAGCTGTGGTTCACCTTTAGCCAGGAGACACCCTGATGGTGACAGGAGCCTTCAACATCCATAGACCTTCAACTTATCAAGAAGTGCCTCTGTGCGACGCAGGGCTTGACGTTTGCTGCGTATTCTCTAACTCACCCAAACTCACAAAATTAAAATGCAGAAAGCGAGGCCTAGAGTCCTTAAGTGCCACTCCCATTTTTCATCCATACAAGTGTGGTCATGTTTCATGTCTGTTTTGGTGTTGAACCCAGGAGTGCTGTACCACTGAGCTATGCCCCAGCGCTTTTTATTTTGTATTTCAAGACAGGGTCTTGCTAAGTTGCCCAGGCGGGCCTTGAACTTGCGATTTTCCTGCCTCAGCCTACCACACTGGTGGAATTCCAGGCATGCACCACCATGCCTGGCTGTGGTCAGGTTTGGAGTCCAGGCCCTTCTACCACATAGCATCTGTCACAGGCCTCCCTTCCCACCTGCTCACTGTGGGTGTGGATCAGGCCGATTCACACCTTCACCAGTGCTTCTCTATCGTCACTGGCACCCGTACACACTGTCACGACTGTTTAACCTTTCTGAGTGCACAGGTACCTGTGGACTCACAGATTCTCTCCTCTTTGCTCATACTCACCCTGTTTTATGGGTACCCTCAACACCCCACCCCGTAGCCAGTGCATCTAAACAGCCCACATTGTCTGAGTTTTTGAATGCAGGGAGGGACGCAAGAGCCAGGGGGTGTTGGTTTGCACTGGGGAAAGCAAGCAGCTTAGGGTGGGGAAGGACTCCCTCACATCCTAAGGCTGGCCAGAAGTGTCCCTCACCGTCGATCAGGTGGACTTACAGACACCATCCTTTTGTTGTTGGTTTTCTGCACACTCGGAAGTTGTTCATGAACATATTGTCATTGACTGGCTTGACAGTCACTTAATCCCTGTTGTGTCTCAGCATCCTCAACTGTGAAGCGAGGCTAGCCAGAGTGCCTCTCTCCAGGGCTGAGCATGCAATAAATTGACATACGAGAAACACTTGAACAGTGCCTGGCACAAAAGTGACATTATTAGAGATGGTGACAACGCATTTCAGAGCTGCTTCATGGGGTCTGTGAAAAGCAGTTTTTAACACAAGTCATAGAAAAGAAGTCTTAATGCTGCATGATTCCACGGTGAAGGTGCTGCTGCCTCAAGTGGCTGATCACTGAAATGCGCAGACCACCTCTCCCCTGTCACGGAGAGCATTTCCCTAGAGTAGCTGTGTCGTACAAGCACCAGGCTACATCCTTCTTGGGGACATGGTTTGGGTGGGGCTGTGGTTCAAGGAACTTCTCGCCTACAAGATGGCTACAGTTAGGCTCCTTCACCAAGGCTCCAGGCTGTTTTTAGTATGTAACCAAGGTCATGAACACCCTGATTCAGTCTATGGACTCAAGGTCATAAACGTTTGCTTATGAGCTTCCGCCCACTTATGTAACCTGTTGACAATGTGCCTTCTCTGTCTGGCCTGCATATAAAATAGGCCAATGGAAGTGTCTTGGGGGGCTGGAGGCAAGGGCCTGCTCCCTCCTCCAAATAAAGCATGTCTACCAGCCCAACTCTGCCTTACATCTTCTTTCAACTGCCAGACCCCAGACCTTGCTTCGTGGGCCCGATCCCCACCCCAGCACTGGCCCAGACCTGTAGTGTTGGTTTACAGATCAACAGTTCCTGCAGACAGCACTAAGGAACTGCCAGGCCCTTGACAAATCCAGCATGTAGGAAATCATATGGACCAGCAGGGAATAAAAAGTGGCCAGAGAGGAGATCATTATAGGGTCAAGAGGCGTGAGACCAATGACCCTAAGAACAGCTGGCCCAAGTTCAGAACATGGTTCCTAACTCCTTCAAACACGCTAGCCACACAAATGGCTCTCCATGGGCCAAGAGAAAACACTTCCAAAATACATATCTGATAAAGGACTGTTATGCAAAACAACCCAAGAAGTCTCGAACGTTAGCAATAGGACAGTTAATAACCAGATGTTTTAAATGGGCCAAAGACCAAGACAGTGCAATCCTTCTATGACCTCTCAGAAGAGAACTGAAAATACTTCAGAATAGCAAAAATGTTCACCAGAGCTGGGTTCAGTGATGGTGTTGAGGGTCACACGAGCCAAAGTTTGTGTTCTTATCTACTACAGAATGAGGAATTACTGGGGGCTGGAGCAGGGGCTCCGCAGTTGGAGTGCTTGCCTCGCATGTGCAAGGACCCAGGTTTGAACCCCAGCACTACATACACAACTGGGTTTTAGAGAATTGAAGAAAAAAATAAATAAAACTGATTCCCTCTCTTGCTCTCATTTCCTCCCTCTCTCTCTTACAAAAAAAAAAAAGACAAAAGAATGAGGAATTATTACAGGATTTTTTGACAAAACATAACAAATATGATAAACATGAATACTGATTTTAAAAAATTAAAAGTCCTATTTATCAGTTGACATAACATGATAATTTATAATTGGCAGTTTGAATAAAAATTCCCACAATGAGCAGTTTGCTATCAGCTAAGTAGTGAATTGATTAGAAATTGATTAACAATAATTTAACTTTTGTCCCCTTTTATGACTTTATCCAGCCTGATATGAGCTTTATAAATAACTAATGAAAAAAAGGCAGCCTCAATGCTTATGATATGAATCTGCTCCCTACAGAAAATTAGAGCCATCTATTGAACAACAAATATCCCCTTATGGAAGCAGAGGTTTCTTCTATCATGACACTTAATCAGATTTAGAGGCATAATTACCGTCATGCAATTTGAACTAAATATATTGAAGTATTTCGTTTAAGGGAAAATAATTGGAGAACATGAGGAACGAGCACTTATGTCCGAGACACCTTGGGAGAGCTCATGTGGCAAAGGTGGAGCGATTACAGCCACTTGTCAGCTGCTGTCTCCCCTCCCACGCAGGCACCCGGAACGCACAGCCCTGCCGTATGCCGTCTGCGGATTCTGTCGAATAAAAAGGCATAATTGAGTTAGCCTTCTAAATTGAAAGAGAAAGGTGAGAACGGCAGCAGCTGAAAACGCTTTGTGGTTCAGAGTGCTCCGTCTGTGAGAAGGAGACGCTTATGCAAAACAAAAGAAGAATGCGTCACCGTCACCGCTGCAGACAGCTGCAGACACCTGCAGACGAGAGACCCAGCCTCGATTTTGTTCGTGGAAATACAGAGGGCCAACCAAGAGTAATGGATGCCTGTTAGCCTCCTAATTTATTTTCAGTTCAAGACTGAAGAGCAAGAATTTTTTTAAAGCAGATACCCTTTGCCAGAGGGTCTCTTTTGAAAGAGGAATTTTTGTACCTCTGTGAGAGCTGAGTGATTATGTTCCTCCTGTTGGATGCTCTGCCCTTCCCAGGGAAGTTATTCTAAGGAGGCATGGGCACCTCTAAGTTATGGACAAAGTCTCCTGTACCTCTTTACCTGCTGCATGTTGGAAGTGGTGAAGCTGACAAGCCTCCATCAGGTAGGCCAGCAGACAGCAATGCCAACTTGCCCTGCAGGTAGGCGACTCCAACAGGCCGTAGAGTTGTACCTTAGAGGAAAGACATGTAAAACAGGTTTGTGGTGGGAAGGGAAAAGTTTCCAAGGCTGCCATAACAAAATACCACAAACTACACAAACATTATCTCACATTTCCAGAAGCCACATAGCAGAAATCAAGCTACCAGTAAAGCCAGCTTTCTCTGAAACCCATAGGAAAGAATTCTCCCTTGCCTCTTCCAGCTTCTGGTGTTTGCCAGCCATCCTTGGCAATCTCTGCGTACATCCCCAGATGACCATCTTGGCTCTGTGTCCCTCCTCTTCTTCTAAGGGCATCCGCCATGTTGGGAATGGGTCCGCCTACTCTAGTATGACCTTAACTGATCACATCTACATTGGCACTGTTTTTCAACTGGGATCACATTCTGAGTGATCAACTAGGGGTTAAGACATCAGTGTATCTTTGTGGGGAACATAATTCCCATATCACTTGGGGGGCTAAATTCATTCAGTCATCCTTGCCCCTTGCAACCCCTATGATGATCTGTAGCATGACCCAGCAAATCCCATTAAGATTGGATATTCCCATCCAGCCTGAATGGCAAGAGCATTTCATTCCCTTAATTACATTGATCCTTTCAGAAATGTTGGGTATTTCCTGTGCCAAGCACTGTGACAATCATGGAGAAGTCCCTACCTTAATGGTGCCAAAATCTAGATGGACATGGTGACATTGTCATCCCACAGATGCGTACTGAGAAGGCAGAGACACAGAGTGTGACAGAAGTTTACGATAAAGGACAGAACCCAGTGGTAGGAAAGTTAGAATAGGTCCCCCTGCTATAGTAAAGCTTCAGCTGGGACCTCAGGAAAGGGTTGGGTAAACCTCACCAACACAGTGGGGAACCAAGCTCTGGGAATGTTGAAGACAGCTGTACCCCTCCGAAATATTAACCAGTCATGTAATCAAGCTGGAAACCTGCCCCCATAGATGACCCAGGACTCCTGTTCACTCTGGTCCCCCAAATTTGTGGCTGTGCTGTCCCTTGGGTGTGCCCCTCAGTGGTTAAAAATGGCTCCACCACACCTGCCTGCCAGCCTGCATGAAGAACAAAAGAGAAGGGGTGGGCACGTGCCTTTCCTCCTAGGAGCACAGCTCAGAAGGCATGCTTCGCTTTGTTTAGGCCCCCGTTGCTGTGTGCAGTCACATGGTGTGATGAACGCAGGGGAAGCTGGGAAATGTAGTCCACAGCCGTGCAGCCACAGGCACAGTGGACACCTCTAATACCATGGGAGAGGGGAAGAATAAATTCCACCAGGACAGAGCGCAGCCAACAGACACTGTCTGACATTTAACGCCACCAAGGAGTGCTTCCCTCTAGGACTCTACTGGGCAGTACAGGAGCCACTAGCCTCATACAGCCATTGAGCCCTTAAAATGTAGCTGGTCCGAATTGAGATGTGTTGCAAATATAAAATGCAACTAGATTTCAGGGACTTAGTATTATGGAAAAAAATGAAAAGAAAAGAAATATAAAACGTCTCATTAGAAACTTTGATATCACCAGGCATGGTGGCACACACTGTAATCCCAGTGACTCAGGAAGCTAAAGCAGGTGAATCACAAGTTCAAACCTAGCCTTAGCAACTTAGCAGGACCCTGTCTCAAAATAAAATACAATAAAGGTCTTGGGATGTGACTCAGTAGTTAAGCAGCCCTGGATTCAATCCTCAGTACCCCCCCCCCAAAAAAAAAGAAAAGAAAGAAAAAAAACTTTAATGGCAAGTACATAAGTACATGATAAAAGAATATTTCTATTTGCTGTAGTAAACAAAATACCAAAATTAGTTTCAACTGATTTTTGCTTTCCTCATGAGGGTGTTAGAAAATGTGAACTATGTATGTGGCTCACATTTTATTTCTCACATACCAAACTATTCCAGAGTCTTACAGGGAAGCAGACATAGACAATAAAGTTCAAAGGAGGACAAGACAGAGAAAAGGTCACAGAGACCAGGGAAGATGGGGAACAAATCTTAGAGGGCCTTGACAGCACCGAATCCTTGCATCTGACAGGTTCACCTGAAGCAGGAAGACTTCAAAGGCTTCCCAGCCATCTTGAGCATGTTTCTGAGGCCTCTCCACCCCATTTCTTCACAAAGATGGGAATAAGTGTGCTTACTTTAGAGCACTGACACATTTATCAGTCTGGAGAAAGTGTGTATTAGCACATAAAAATGTTCAAGTTAGGGGCTGGAGCAGTGGCTCAGCGGTTAAAGGGCTTGCCTGGCATGCACAAGGACCTAGGTTCAAACCCCAACACCACATACACAACAAAGTGTCAGAGAAATAAAGCCCAGATGGAAAAATAAATAAAATTGATTAATATTCTCTCTCCCTCTCTCCCTCTCCCCCTCTCTCCCTCTCTCCCTCCCTCCCTCCCTCTCTCCCTCTATCTCTTAAAAAAAAAAAAAAAAAGTTCAAGTTAGTTACTGAATGGATGAAGGAACAGGAGATTCAGTTAAAACCCTGTCCAAGCAGATTTCACTATTTAAATAGTCTTAGAGCAAAATAATAATAATAATAATTGATCATTGAACTCCACAGAAATACTTTCTTGGATGCAGAACATAAGTAACACAGGTCTCAAAACCTTCCCTGAGATTCAGCCTGTCACCCAGAGGCATGGAAAGGACCAGCCAGCCTCTAAATTGGCAGAGACCTCTGGTAAAGTGGTGGAGGAAGGTGCTTTGGGTAAGACTTTGAAATAATCAAGGGCACCTACCCTGAGCTTCCCAGATAGCAGATGTGAGGGAAAGTGTCAGGAAGAGTGGGCACCAGGTGACAAAGCCTGAGACAGTGCTTACTCCAGCCACACTCTGACGTCGCATCTCCATAACCCAGATGGATCTGCACATTTTAAATTTCTTATTTTTTGCAAGATGCCAAATGGTGATGCAAGTTAGAGATGTTCTATTAAATCTGGTATAAAACTAGTACAAGCTGCATCTTTAAGCACCCACTGAATCATAGCTGCTGTCCGAAATTATTTCTCAGTCTCCCTCTCGGTGGGGGAAGCGTTTGCTTTGTGTTGTGGGGGGACCCTGAGCACGTGGGGAACAGCTGACTGAGTGGCCCTGCCTCCCAGGCTCCTGTCTCATCTTTACCGAGTGAGCCCTGTGCTCTGCTTCCAGCTGACACTTCTCCAGTCACTTACAGATGGCATTTTGAAGGGATGCTAATGGAAGGACTTCACTGTTGGCATCTAACAATCGTTCTGACGGGAAACGTCTCGCCTGACCTGGAAGATGAGGAGCCACGCAGTGTCCTCTTTGACCTCAACCTGTTCTCTGCAGAACAAGCGCAGCAACAGCCCAAAACAGGGGGCTGGCGAAGTTGGTATCAGCGCCCATCGCCAACTCCTGCGTCTCCACCCTCTGCTCAATCTGCCCCCTGAGAACCAGACACCCAGGTTACTCCAGCCGGTCCCTCCTCAGCCCTCCTGTCTGCTGAACTAACCCGCACTGCGTGCCTGCCTAGGGAGGCCGCACAGCGAGGCGGTGAAGAGCTGGCTCTGGAGTCCCACCTGCCGGGTTCAGATCCCAGCACTGGTGCGTTAGACACACAGTGGTGGACTAAAACAAACCTCGCAAGGGACAGTTTTCTTTTTTTTTTCTTTTTTTTTTTTTATTGGAAGTATATAGAGATACAGTTGAGGGGGAAACATTATCAAAACAGTAGCAATCAATGTATATAAACTTTGTTATCCAGGGGAAATGCCAAAACATAGATAACCACCTTGGGTTTTACCTGTTGCAGTTTCCC
>PVKS010004068.1:0-97019 GCA_004027875.1 Aplodontia rufa
GAATTTGTTATTAAGATTCAGAGGGAGACAATGGGAGATTTTGTCCCCATTCTTTGAGAAATGAAAAATGTGGTAAATCCCAATTCTGGCTTCCTTTATGACACCCAGATCGGTAGAAGGAGCACAAGTTCTTAGCTGATCTCCATTTTTTACTTGCTGGTTTAGTCTTAAGTTTATGGCAGCTTGCCCAAGCTGTGCCAGTTGAGTGAACTTCAGACAGTAGGGTCTGAAATGGATAATTATACATTAAAACCCAGCCTGCTGCTGGGGAGGGAGGAGCTAGCTGAGTGGCTCAGCTGTAGAGCTTGAGCTTAGCATGCTGGAGGTCGTCAGTTCAATTCCAGCACCCAAAACATAAAAACGAAAACCCCAATCTAACCTGGTTCTCCCAGAGGAAACTGATGTCTAATTTCCTTTAGATTGGCATAGACCTATTTATTTACAATTGTGTCTGTGGCAGATAAGTTCTGTTCAAGTTTGGCTAAAAGAGGAGGTAAAGTCGCGCTCAGGGGCCCTCAACTGTAATCCCAGTGGCTCTGGAGGCTGAGGCAGGAGGGAAAGCCAGCCTCAGCAACTTACCGAGGACCCAAACAACTTAGCAAGACCCTGTCTCAAAATAAAAAATAAAAAGAGCTGTGGATGTGGCTCAGTGGTTAAGTGTCCCTGGGTTCAATCTCTGGTATCCAAATAAACAAATGAATAAATATAAAAGAGGAGGTAATATTGTCACATCCTCAGGGAGCATTCTGATCTGCCACTTAAAGATTAGGTCAGGCCCCTTGTAAATGTTTTCTTTCTTTCTTTCTTTCTTTCTTTCTTTCTTTCTTTTTTTTTTTTTAAGAGAGAGGGACAGTGAGGGAGAGAAAGACAGAATCAATTTTATTTAGTTTTTCACATGGATTTTGTTGCTCTGAGACTTCATTGTGTACATGGTGCTGGGGTTTGAACTCGCTTCCTCATGCATGCCAGGCAAGTGCCCTAACCGCTGAGCTACCACTCTAGCCTGAAAATGCTTTCAAAATATCCCTCACCTCTCCTTTACAGTGGTTAGCACGTCTATCATCCTTTAATAATTTGACATGATATTATTAATGTCTGCCTTTCCCTGTAGTTCTCACTGGGGACCGTTCTGTCCTTCAGAGGAGATTTGGCAACGTTCAAAGACGGTTTTTGGTTGTCATTACTGAGGATGAGTGCTGTTGGTATTTATTCTGTAGAGCCCAGAGGTACTGTTAAACATCCTAAGTACACATAGCAATTACCTATTCCAGAAGTCTATGATCTTGAGAGATCCTGCTGTGGGTGGTGTTCCATGTGAACAGGGTCTGTGTCTGTTTTGTTCATCACTGACCCCGGACTCAACACAGAGTCCTGTCCTGTGGCAGACTTAGCTGAGGACTGGCATCTGCCTATTCTGTCAGTGGGGACTGGAATGGCATCAGATTGAACTGTTCCTCAAGGTGAACCAGGGCTTATTACATAGTAAATAAAGCATTTAGAATGAAGCATTCGTGAATGAATGAATCCATCCATTCATTACCCTTCCATCCACCTAAATGGACCTTCATGATGGAATTAGTCAATAGTGGTCTTTGAGCAATGGTTTTGGTTTTATCAATATCCAGCTAAATGATCTTATGAATTTGGCATGTATTTTTCTAGACCAGTATTATTCCATGGACCCACTGGCAATTATGGAAATGCTGTGTGATCTGTGCAGTCCAGCCCAGTAGCCACTACTCCCATATGGCTACTGAGTATTTGAAATGTGGCTAGTATGTCTATTTAACTTAACTGAAATTTAAATAGCTACATGCGGCTAGTAGCTACTGTGTTGGACAGAGTTTTAGACATTTTAGGTTTTTACATTTTGTATATCACATATATTATACTCATGTAAAAATAGTACTAAATGAATTTTTATATAAATATAAATGCTTTCACTGATTCTGCAGGTTGGTTGGTTTTTTTTTTTTTTTTGCTCATTATTTTTTGCATTTGCCCTCTTAGATCTAGTTCATTCCTTAGAGAGAGGGACAGTGAGAGAGAATCAATTTTATTTAGTTTTTCATGTGGCTTTGTTTCTCCAACACTTGGTTGTATATGTGGTGCTGGGGTTCAAACCGCATCCTCGCGCATGCCAGGCAAGCACCAAAACCGCTGAGCCACCACTCCAGTCCCAGTGCTTTTTGATTTTTAAAGATGGAGGAGAGAGAGAGAGAGAGAGAGAAAGAAAGAATCAATTTTATTTTTTCATCTGGCCTTTGTTTCTCTGACACTTGGTTGTGTATGTGGTGCTAGGGTTTGAACCTGGGTCCTCACGCATGCCAGGGAAATGCTCCAACCACTGAGCCTCTGCTCCCCATAAGTGCTTTTTTATATGACTACTTTACTTTTTTATTTTTCAATTTTTAATTTTTATTTATTTATTTATTTTTTTGGTACTAGGGATTGAATCCAGTGGTGCTTAACTCTTGAACCACATCCCCAGTCCTTTTTATTTTTTATTTTGAGGCAGGGTCTCGATAAGTTGTTTAGGCCTCACTAAGTTGCTGAGGCTGGCTTTGAACCTGCCTCAGTCTCTTGAGTCGCTGGGATTACCAGCATGAGTTACCACAGCTGGCTACATAATGTTTTTTTTTGTTTTGTTTTTTGTTTTTTTTTTTAAGACAGAGGGACGGTGAGAGAGAGAAAGAGATAATGAATTTTATTTATTTTTATTTTATCATTATTACAACACTGTTGTGTACGTGGTGCTGGAGTTTGAACCCACGTACCTGTACAGGCCAGGCAAGCGCTATAACCACTGAGCCACCACCCCAGCCCCTACGTAGTGGTTTTTGATATTACTGCTTTATATTTTACTACTCATTCTCCTACAAATGGATATTTTGGTCGTTTCAATTTTGTCTTTATTTTCCTGTTACAAACAATGCTTCAGTGCATATCTTTCTATGTCTCTTTGTGTTTTTCCTCAATATCTCACAAGAGTAGAATTGCTGGGTCATAATGTACATTTAATTTTAATTTTATAGTTCCTGTCAAAATTGTGCCCTAATTTTTTCCTCTGTAAACTGAGAGAGATCCAGTGATTTCTAAGGGTTCTTTCCCTAGTATTAAAACTCAATCCTCTGCAACAATAGAGGTGAGAGGTAGAAGTTAAGCTCTTGGCAATGATCTAGCTTCCACTTTGCTCAGTCAGATGCAGCGGAAACAGATAATATCCAGGGTCATGAGTTCCCAGTTGTTCCCTCTCTGGCTCCCTGGGAAGAGAAAACTTCATAGAACACCAGATCACATTTTCTTTTAATCCTCTAAGTAATGAAGTGGATAAAAGTTTTGGGCAGTGGAAAACTACGATTATTCAATTACATTAAGATAAATCTGTCATTAGACTTGGAAACCCAAGCTTCTCTTGTTCAGAGAGATACAAAAGTAAAAAGGTTTCCACACTACGCAGTTTTTCTAACTTCCCCCATGTGACTGTGATTTAGGGTCATTTTACCGACTCACACCTGCTGTTACCCAACTGTTAATATCAGTGCAGTGAATGGTAAAACAGATTGTGAGAGGAGCCCTGGCTAATTCTGATTAATACCTCATTTCTACTAATGTTGAGTGTGTCAGTAATCTTTGTGTAGTAACCGCAATTCAGTATTTAAGAATATGCACATGTGGAGGCAAATATATGTTCTAGTCCTTAAAAAATGAATACAATAGACCTTGACGTCTTGCCCATGACTCATGTCCACATGATCCAAGATCATGAGAGGCTTTAACCCATTTATCTGGGTGGAGGAGTATTGTGGGACAATATGAGCTTTTCCATCACCTATTCAATTGTAGGTATTGTTACTGGGCAGTATATTAGTAAAAATGCTTATAAAATTGCCTAAGAGAACTCAATGTCGATTCTTTTTTTATCCTACATTTTTTATTGGTGCATTATAGTTGCACACATTGATGGGATTTGTTGTTACACATTGGTTCATGCACACAAGATAACAGTGTAATTTAGCCAATATCCCTCCCCAGCACTTCCGCCCTCCCTCCAGTCTCCCACCCCTTGCTCCCTTCCCTCTGCTGATCTACCTTTGATTTTTAGGAGGTTCACCCCTACCTTTATTAACCTTTTTTCTCTCTAGCTTCTTTAGTGTTGATTCTATACTGATGTCAACTATCTCTAGAAATTAGGGTTAAGTTTGCTAAAAATAAAACTTTAAACCAACACAAAATGATTTGGTGGTTTCCCTCTCGTTACAGATTTCCTTATTACAAAAATTGGAAATTCTAGAAAAGCAGAAGGAAGAAAGGATAATTGCTATGACGATTTTGCTGTCGTTCCTTTCCATTTCCATTTTTCTCCAGAAATTCATATTTTATTTTAAAGAGAGAGGGACAATGAGAGAGAGAAAGAGAGAGAGAGAGAGAGAGAGAAACAACTTTATTTAGTTTTTCATGTGGTCTTCGTTGCTCCAACACTTAGTTGTGCATGTGGTGCTGGGGTTTGAACCCGGGTCTTTCATGCATGCCAGGCAAGTGGCATAACCTCTGAGCCACCCCTCCAGCCCCCAGAAATTCATATTTTGAGAAATTGAAAAAACTCAGAAAAGTACAAAGAACTTTTAAAAACCATACCCATATTCCTACCATCTAGATCTAGAATTTTGTTATATTTGATACAAGATTTTCTTTTGTTTTTTTTCTTTCATAAAACAAACAAACAAACAAATAAACATCCCCCAGCTGGGCACTATGGAGCATGCCTGTAATCCCAGCAACTCCAGAGGCTGAGGCAGGAGGATCACAAGTTCAAAGCCAGCCTCAGCAACTTAGTGAGGTCCTAGGCAACTTAGTGAGAGTGTGACTCAAAATAAAAAAATAAAAAGCTCAGTGGTAAAGTACCCTTGGGTTCAATTCCCAATACACACGTAGCTCAATGATAGAGTGCTTGCCTAGCATGTGCAAGGACCTGGATTCCATTCCCAGTCTTGTAAAATAAATAAAGTAATAAAAGAGAATGGTGATTGTAGCCACCTCATAAACTGGGTGTGATGATTAAATGATATGTAATGATTATACAAACAGTGAGAAATCACTCTCTGCCTGGCTCCCTTACACTGAGTTTGGGGCTGCTTTCCCAGATTCCAAATCCAAGTACTTATTTATTATATGATCTCGAATCACATCCCTGACCCCTTGAGCCTCACTTTTTTCACATTTATAGTGCCACCATACAGGTATGGCGGCGCACACCTGTAATCCCAATAGCTTGGGGGGGCTGAGGCAGGAGGATTGCAAGTTCAAAGCCAGCCTCAGCAACTTAGTGAGGACCTAAACAACTTAGTGAGACCCCGTCTCAAAATAAAAAAAATAAAAAATGGCTGGGCATGTGGCTCAGTGGCTAAGCGCCCCTGGGTTCAACCCCTGATACCAAGAATAAATAAATTAATAAAGTGCTGAGCATGTTAATGCTGATCAGTGAGTTGTTGTGAGATAGTACAGTGCCCTGTATAGGCCTGGCTCTTGTAAACACTGAGGAGACATCAATGTTGAGGACAATGATGATCGTGTTGTTATTATCATTACATCCTTATCCCTGGGTCCTTAACTTGATTCTGCTCAACCAATCTGAATGTCTGAAAACACACCATGGAAAAAAATGTTCCGAGGTCAAATGAGTTTGGAAAACTCCATTTATTCTAGCTAGTCCTTGACTTATAGAAAAATATCAAAAGTACATTATATTAAATGAGATAAGCCGGGCACAGAAAAGTACTGCTTGATCTCACTCCTTTGTGGAATCCAAAAAGGTTGCTCTCAGGTAAGTAGAGAGTAGCATATTATTTACCAGAGGCTGGAGAGAGGGTAGCAGGACTGCAGGAAGGGAAGAAGTTGGCCAACAGGTACAAAGTTAGTTAGGGAGGAATAGTTTGGGTGCTGTATTGCACTCTAGGATTGCTGTAATCAATAAAAACGCATTGTGCATGTCCAAAGAGCTAGAAGAGAGGATTTTCAATGTTTTACCACAAAGAAATGATAAATAGGGGGCTGGAGCGGTGGCTCGTTGTTACGGCGCTTGCCTGGCATGCGCAAATACACAGGTTCAAACCCCAGCACCCGCGTATACAACTAAGTGTCAAAGCAACAAAAGCCATGTGAAAAACTCAATAAAAATTGATTCTCTCTGTCTCTGTCTCTCTCTCTCACTGTCCTTCTCTCTCTTGAAAAAAAAAAGAAATGATAAGTGTTTGAGGTGATGGATATGCTAGTTACCTTAATAGGGTCATCATACAAGATATGCATATATCAAATCTTTGCATTGTACCTCATAAGTTTGTATAATTGTATCAATTAAATTTTTATTTTTTATTTTTGGTTACCGGGGATTAAACCCAGGTGTGCTCTCCTACTGAGTCACATCCCCAGCCATTTTGTTTTGTTTTGATTTTTTTTTTTTAAAGAGAGAAGGTCAGTGAGAGAGAGAGAGAGAGAATCAACTTTTATTGAGTTTTCCACTTGGTTTTCGTTGCTCCGACACAGTTGTGTATGTGGGTGCTGGGGTTTGAACCTGTGTACTTGTGCACGCTGGGCATGCACAGTAACTGCTGAGCCACCACTCTAGCCCCATCCCCAGCTGTTTTTACTTATTTAAAAAAAAATTTAATGGATCAATTATTTTAAATTTATTTTTCCATCTGTTTAAATCCATTTCCCAAACATATTTGACCATAAAATCATTTGGTTCTACTAACATCTATAAACATCCCAAACAAAAAATGTTCTGTGTGGAATGCATTTCAGGTATTAGGTTAAGGACTGAATTCCTCAGATTATATACGTGCATCCAAATTTGGTGCCTTTTGTGTCATTGTTCACATAGGAAAGGTTAGCTAGAACTCTCCAACGTGAAAATATAATAGACAGCCCAGTGCGGTGGTGCACGCCTGCAATCCCAGCACCTCAGGAGGCGGAGGCAGGAGGATCACAAGTTCAAAGTCAACCTCAGCAGCTTAGCAAGGATCTAAGAACTAAGCAAGACTCTGTCTCAAAGTTGAAAATACCAGGTTCAATCCCTGGTACCAAAAATAAATAAATAAATAAGTTGTGTGTGTATGTAATTTAGACTGTGTTTATAACCATGTCCTAATCCTCAGATTCTCACACAGTCTCAAGTACCTTACAAATCCTTGGTCCTGTAACAAGAGTTTTCTTCAGTTATTTTAAAGGCAATTGTCCACTCCCATGTTGGAGTTCCAAGCTTTGTGACCTTGGGACATTTCCTAAAGCCTTTAGCCCTTGATTGACTTATTCCATTATGTAGGATAAGATCCTCCTTAGTCACAGTCTGGCTTTAATGTCTGAGGTATTTCAAATGTCCTAGGGAGTTCTGTATGATAGAGGATATCATAAACCAAGGTAAAGACAGATAAGGAGTAGGTATTAGTGACACATATAACCAATAATGGATGTGTATCCAGAATCTATAAAAGACTCCAACAATTCAATAAGGCAAAAAGACAAACCAAATGATAAAATGAGCAGAGGAAACAAATAGAAGTGGAAACCTAATGGTCAATAAATTTCTAAAAAGATGTCCAAACTTTGTGGTAAAAGAAAAATGCAAATTCGAACAATTTTGCATATAAACAATTAAAACATGTATGTATGTGTGTATCAAAAAACAAGCAGGGGTTGGGGATTTAGCTCAGTGGCAGAGCGCTTGCCTAGCACCCGCAAGGCCCTGAGTTCGGTCCTCAGCCCTGGAAAAAAACAAGCAGAGGACACACAACTTCAGAACAGTGATTACTATGAGGAGGGAATAAGGAAAAAAGGGTGGGGCATTGGACTTCAGTGTTATGTATAATGTCTTATTTCTTTCTAAGAATATAAAAAGTGTGGGGAAATACAGATGATATTCTTATCTATTAAATGGGAGTGGTGGAAAAATGGCATCTATTTTTGCATATTTGAAATATTTACTCTTCTAAAATAAAAGAAAAAACTTCACCTTGAGTTGATTGATATGAGTATAAAGCTTTGCATGACATCACTTTGTCAAACTCTTTCATTTCAGGTATTGTGTTTGTTTCATTTCTTTCTTGTGTTGGTTTTGTGCTTTGATCAACACACTCATCTGGAACAGTTTGTACATTGTACACAGCAGAGATGTTGGTTAATGGGCTTAATTGGCTTTTACGTCATGAGAGCAATCATTTGGGCTTTGCTTAATAGTTTTTACCTTCTTTTAAAAAAAAAAGCTGGGTATGGATTTTAGATTAACAACAAGACTCTCTAGAAATATCAGCAGGACTCCAAAAAGTTGCAAGTGACAGAAAAATCATCTCAAACAGGCTCAAGATGGAATTTTACTTGGACATGTTACCAGAGAGTTATGGGTTGCAAAAAGAAGAGAAAAGATGGTCAAGTTTCATATATCAAAGTTTCCGGGGTCTCAAATGATATCTCGTCCCACTTTCCAGTGTTTCAGTATTATGAATATAATGTTGCAATAAGGATGTCATCTTATACAAAGGAGAGTTTCTCAAACCAAGAAGTAGAATTGCCAGGTCAAAAATATAAATATTTCCAGGGGTTGGGGATTTAGCTCAGTGGCAGAGTGCTTGCCTAGCAAGCACAAGGCCCCAACTTTGGTCCTCAGCCCTGGAAAAAAAAAAAAAAAAGAAACATTTCTGCAGGTGCTGCCCATTCCTGTGATACTAGCAACTCAGGAGGCAGAGGTAGGAGGATCACAAGTTCAAGGCCAACCTGGGCAAATTATCAAGCCCCTCTCTCAAAATAAAAACGGGTTGGGAATGTAGCTCAATGATAGAGCACGACTAGTTACAATTCCCAGTACAAAGAAAAAATATATATGTAGTCAAATTTCTAAACATAGCATTGTGTTGTTTTGTTTTTTCCCAATTAACACTTCCACTAGCACCAGCAATGCATAGAATTTCTCTCCCTTTTTCATTTCAGACTTAGAACTTTAAAACTCTAAATATTTTCTACTCTTCAGCCAGTGTGACCAAGGTAAACATCAAGTCATAAATGAGATTGGCTAGTATGTACCCTTGCAGTGATATAATGAACATGGGACTTTGCCTCCATAGGTTTCCTCCCCCTAACCTAATTTCCCATTCTAAAAAAAAAAAAAAAATCAAGCTGGGCTCTGTGGTGCACGCCTGTAATCCCAGCAACTCCTGAGGCTGAGGCAGGAGGACTGCAAGTTCAAAGCGAGCCTCAGCAACTTAGAGATGCACTAAGCAACCTAGATCCTGTCTCAAATTAAAAAATAAAAAGGAGGCTGGAACTGTGGCTCAGAGGTTAGAGTGCTTGCCTGGTATACATGAGGACCCACGTTCGAACCCCAGGAACACATACATAACTATGTGTGGGGAAAACCTATAACTGGATGAATAAATAAATAAAATTGATTCTCTGTTTCTCTCTCACTCTCTTTTTAAAAATAAATAAATAAAAAGGCGGGGGATGTGGCTTAGTGGTTTAGCACCCCTGGATTCAATCTCTGGTACCAAAAAACAGAAAAAGTAAAAGAAAAAAAAACACCAAACAGCCAGGTTCTATGGTACATGTCTATAATACCAGTGAGTCAGGAGGCTAAGGCAGGAGGATTGCAAGTTTGAGGCCAGCAACTTAGGCTATAAACAACTTAGTGAAACCCTAAGGGCTGTGGATGGAACTCAGTGGTAAAGTGCTTCTGGGTTCAGGCCCTAGTACAATAAAACAAAAATAAACAAACAAAAAACCCAAGAGGGCTGGAGTGGTGGCTCTTGCCAGCCTTATTCCAACTTAGAGCAGATAACATTAATGAAACAAACTCTCTCAACGATGAATTTTTCTCTGATGTGTTTTTCTTTCTTTCTTTTCTGTTATCAGGGATTGAACCTTGTGGCACTTAACCACTGAGTCATTACCCCCCAGCCTGTTTTTTATTTTTTATTTTGAGACAGGGTCTTGCTAAGTTCCTTAGGACCTCTGTGAAGTTGCTGAGGCTGGCTTTGAACTTGCGAACCTCATGATTCAACCTGCTGAGCCACCAGGATTCCAGGCATGTGCTACTGTACCTGGATGATGCGTTTTTCTTAAATGGGTGCCTTACAGTGGTCTGTAGAAGGTGCTGCAATTGGATGGTTCTGAGGTAGCCTGAAGTTCTATATTCTGTGAATTTAAGTTTCTCTAACAGCATTTCTGCAGTGGTGTTCAGAGAGCTCAGATTTCCAGGTGTCGCACTATAGGAATATATTTTTAAACCACAGTGCATTAGGTTATACTGAGTAAACCCTGGAAACCTGCAAGCCAAACACATTTTAACTCCCAAAATAATGGTGACAGCTCCTATGGGCTTGTTCTACTCTTTCCCATTTCATGTGAAGTGTGTATTGTTTCTCCTTAGTGGTCATCAAACTATATTATATTGAGGAATGTATTCAAAGGGATAATTTATACAAGGCCCTAAGCACAGATTTAGCTACAAGAGGATGATATTTGCAAAGGTTTTTGAAAAAAGGAAATAAACTAAATGCCAAAAATAAAAGATTGACTAAATAAAAGTATTTGGTATAATGGAATATTCCTGTTCCATCACATGTCATTACGGACATTTAATGATGTGTATCGATATTCTTAGTTACATTGAGAAAGCAGGATAATAGGTCGGGCATAGTGGCACATGACTCTAATCCCAGCAGCTTGGGAGGTTGAGGCAGGAGGATCACGAGTTCAAAGCCAGCCTCAACAACTTACTGAAGCCCTAAGCAACTTAGCAAGACTCTGTCTTAAAATAAAATATAAAAAGGACTGGGGATGTGGCTCAGTGGTTTTGCCCCCCTGGGTTCAATCCATGGTGCAAAAATTAAAAAAAAAATTGGATAATAATGTACATAGTATAGCCAATTTTATAATATAATAAAATGTGCATAGAAATGTTCCAGAAAGATACATACTGAATGACTTTTTTTTTTTTTTTGGTGTGGGGATCATTTAAACCCAGGGGTGCTCTACCACTGAGCTACATCTCCAGCTCCCCCTTTATTAAAAATTATTTTTTACTTTGAGACAGGATCTCGTTAATTTGCTGAGGTTGGCCTTGAAAATGCAGTCCTCTTGCCTCCGTTACCCATGCTGAGCTTCTAGCCTAACTTTTAACTTTATATTTAGGTTTTACTGTGAATACTTATCATTTTTCAGTGGGAAATCCTGACATAACTTTTTTTTTAAATTAATAACGAAGGAAGGAAGGAAGGAGGAAAGGAAAGAAAGAAAGAAAGAAACCACTCAGGCCTACATAAAGCATTGCTAAACGTATTACCTGCTGCTTTCTGTCAACTTAGCAAAGGAAGAGGAAATGACTGTGTACAGAATTTAATTTAGGAAGAAGTCTTTACTGAAGATAAGAACTTTAATCTGTCAAAATGGGAAGGGACCCAGGCAAAACAATCAGGAGAAGGGAGGTGGTTTGGGCCGACTCTCTGCTCTTCTGGTAGGCCTAAATGTATCATGGTGGAGAGGATTTGAAGGTAGAAAATAAAGGCTTTCTAAAGCTGGCTGGCTAGGATACAAATTGCCTTGGTAATGACTCTGAGAGGCAGTTAACAAGCATGCATTGAGGACAGAGTTCTGGGGAGAGAAAAGAAATAGGAACTCAGATTTTAACTATTCATTCATTCATTCATTTCTCAAACATTGATTACTCATACAAATCCAGCATTATGCTGATTGTTGGGCCTTGCTCTTAAAAAGTTTACAATTTAGTTGGAGAACGAAAACACAGAGATATGAAATCATTTCAGAAAGACTGGAAATTAGAAGGAAAAGTCAGGGAACTTAGTTCCTTAAAGAAGATATCAACAGTTGGGCGAGGTGTCTCATGCCTGTAATCGCAGCGGCTGGGAAGGCTGAGGCGGGAGGATCACAAGTTCAAAGTCATCTTCTGCAACTTAAGGAGGCCCTAAGCAACTCAGTGAGGCCCTAAGCAACTTAGTGAGAGCCTGTCTTAAATTAAAAAATTAAAAAATAAAAAGGGCTGGGAATATGCCTCTGTGGTTAAGTGCCTCACATATGCCACAGTATATATAAAAAAAGGAATCAGAATATCTGTGATACCTGTGATTATTTTTTTTTTTAAGAGAGAGGAACAGTGAGAGAGAAAGAATCAATTTTAATTAGTTTTTCTTGTGGCTTTTGTTGCTCTGACACTTCAATGTGTACGCGGAACCCACGTCCTTTTGCATGCTCAGTGCCATAACCACTGAGCAACCACTCCAACCCAAATCTGTGATTTGTGAGAAAAAGCTTCCCGAAGCTAGGATTTTAAGTTTGAGAAAGTTTCTGAGAAAAGATAATGTGAAGAGTTTCTGACTATAGGAGGACACCTCATGTGTACCTATTATCATTTCATGTATGAGATATACCTCTACTTATCTAAAACCTCAGATTTTAAAAATGTGCTCCCTCCAGTCTGGAGACATGGATCAGTGGTAGAGTGCTTGCCTGGGCTTTAACCCCAGCACCATGTACAGAACTAAGTGTCAGAAAAACAAAAATCAAATAAAAACATAAATAAAAGCGAGTCTTCTTTTTCTTTCTCTCTCTTTTTTTTTTTAACTTAATTTAGTTTTTCATGTGGACTTCATTGCTCTGACACTTTGTTGTGTACGTGGTGCTGGGGTTCAAATCCCCATACTTGTGCATACCAGGCAAGCGCCGTGACCACCAAGCCACTGCTCCAGCCCTTTCTTGCTCTCTCTTAAAAACAAAAAGAAGTGCCCCCTTTCCACAAAATCTTTAGTTTTTTTTTTTATTTTTTATTTTTTTTTGAGAGACAGGGAGAGCGTGGGAGAGTAAAGACAATCAATTTTTCTTCTGGCCTTTGTTGTCTGACACTTAGTTGTATATATGGTGCTGGGGCTTGAACCTGCGTTCCTATGCATGTCAGGCAAGTGCTGAGCCACCACTCAGCCCAGCTCTTTTCTTTCAAGAAATTATTAGGGGGCTGGAGCGGTGGCTCAGTGGTTTCAGCGCTTGCCTTGCACGTGCAGGGATGCAGGTTCGAACCCCAGCACCACATACACAACAAAGTGAGCAACTGAGCGATGAAGGTCACATGAAAACTAAATAAAGGGTTGATTCTCTCTCTCCCTCGCACTGTCCCTCTCTCTTTAAAAAAGAAAAGGAAAGACAAGAAATGATTAGGAGGGCTGGGAATATTTCTCAGTGATAAAATGCTCATGCATGTGCAAGTGTGGGGATACACACACACACACACACACCCCACACACATTATAGGCAAATCAAAATGGAGGAGTAGAGTTCCAGAATTTCAGTGAGAGGGCCACCTTTGCCAGTATGTAGTATTTGGCAAATATTGTAATTGTGTATCCAACATTCATTCTCTCCACTTTCTTGCCAACAGATCCCCAGTTTTATTCAGCGCCTCAATGTGCCCATATATAAAAGCCCACATACGCTGGGTGGGGTGAGATAGGACACCAAAGCAGGAGGAATCACAAGGTCAAGGACAGTGTCATTAAGACAACTTAGTGAGCCTGTCTCAAAGTAAAAAATAAAAAGGAGTGGGGATGTAGAGGTGTGGTAAAGCACCTCTGAGTTCAATTTGCAGTAACAAAACAAATCAAAACCAACCCCCAACCCCTAAAACCACACTTTCTCAGCCTTCCTTTTCTGACAAAGCAAACATGTGACTTAGTACTGGCCAACGAAATGTACGTTAAAACCACTGTGTGGTGGCTGGAGTGGTGGCTCAGTGGTTAGATCATTTGCCTGGCATGCACAAGGACCCAGGTTCAAACCCCAGCACCACATACACAATTAAGTGTTGGAGAAACAAAGGCCAGATGAAAAAATAAATAAAAATGGTTCTCTCTCTCTCTCTCTAAAAAAAATAATATATATGTATATATATTTAAGATATTAAATATATATATTTTTTGAAAAATAAGACTGTATGGGTCATTTGCCCTTCCTTCCTCTTCCCTAAAATGTAGACATGATGCTTAGAGGTGACAGCTACCTTCTAAGTATTAGCACAGGCTACTTCTAAAGTTGGAAAAGGAGAAAGCCTGAGTGCCTAATGGCATCATGGGCTGTGAGGCCAGCTTTGGATGGCTTAATTCCAGAGTTCTTGAGTAAGAAAAAGGAAACCTCTAAGCCACTGGTGTTTGTCACTAGCAGTCAAACACAACTCCTGCCTGATAAATAATCTAACCCACTTACTTCACAGAGATGGAGGCCCAAGCAAGTTTCATAAAGCTAGGCAGAATGTACCAAGTTAGGAGTTTCTCACTCCAAAATGACAGAAAGCTAAATCCTAAACCTCTTACACAGAAATGAGAACTTTATTAATTTGGATAACCTAAAGTCAGGTATGGCTTCCTCTTGAATCTCTTATGACTTTTCTTTTAAAGATTCTGGTTTTTCTCTCTCCCTATTTCTTTGTTCTGCTCTGTGGCGATTAGCCCACTCACACAAGCTCTTTCCTCCTTGCAGTAAGATGGTGCCAGCAGCTCCAGCCTTACCCCACCCAGGATTAAGTCCAGAGTGAAAACAAAAACTCCCTGGTGGAAAGTCACACGACTCTGGAGAAGTGGAAATGCCTGTTGGGCATTGCAGAAGTGCTCAGTAGGTGTTAAAAAATAAAACCTGGGGCTGGATCGGTGGCTCAGCAGTTATAGTGCTTGCCTGGCATGCAGGAGGATGCAGGTTTAAACCCCAGCACCAAGTATACAACAAAATGATGGAGCAAGGAAAGCCACATGAAAAACTAAATAAAATTGATTTTCGCCCCCCCCCCCATTTCTCACTGTTCCTTTCTCTCTTAAAATAAATAAATAAATAAATAAATAAATAAAACCTGAACTCAGGGCCCCGGAGCGGTGGCTCAGGGGTTACGGTGCTTGCCTGGCACGTGCGAGTACGAGAGTTCAAACCCCAGCACCACGTACACAGCAAAGTGTTGGGGCAACGAAAGCCGCATGAAAAACTAAATAAAATTTGATTCGCTCTTTCTTTCTCTGTCCCTCTCTCTTTATTTAAAAAACAAACAAACAAACACCCCTGAACTCAGGACTCTGGATCCAAGTTGTTTCACTTTATACTTCATTAAATCACCTCTGATAAATTTAAATAGGTATATGCAGGATCCATGATAAATATCAGATATTTCTTTAGATCACATGAATGATTACATGTTCCTTTGTAAGCTTTTAATCACTGAGGCATGTGAATACAACACAGAAAAAAAAATAAACCTATCTAGAAGAAATGAGAACTTACTGGGCAACCATGAGTAAAGATGGTCTCCAAAACTGAATGTAAGTCTGTTTGGGGGTTTAGGGTAGATCTGCGCATGTGCAGCAATACAGAGTACATCTTCCCTTTTGCTTCTAAAGGAAAACCTAAAGGATCTACTATAGAATTTTTCTCTCATGTTTTTCTCTTATGTATTGATTCTTTTCTTTTGGTGCAGAGAATTGAACTCATGCCCTCGTGTACTAAGATTGAATGCTTGTTTCTGAATTTTCCTCTTTTTTATATTTTTCTTGCAGGGCGGGAGCAGTGGCTCAGTCATTAAAACGCTTGCCTGGCGTGTGCAAGCACCCTAGTTCAAACCCCAGCACTACATACACAATTAAGTGTCGGAAAAATAAAGACCAGATGAGGAAAAAAAATTGATATATTTCTCTTGCACCAAAAAAGCCTTAATAAGGGGCTCAATGGTTATGGCACTTACCTGACATGTGCAAGGACATGGGTTTGAACCCCAGAATCACATACACAACTAAATGTCGGAGCAACTTAAACCAAATGAAAAACTAAATAAAATTGATTCTCTCTCTCTTGCACTGTTCTCTTTCTTAAAAAAAAAAAAAAGGCTTAGTAAGTACGAAGAGCAGATGATCTACTTGTTCTCTATGACTTTGGTTCAGGCCCTCAGAGCTTCAGCCTGTTTTGTGCCCTTTTATTTTTAGAGAGAGAGAGAATCATTTTTATTTATTTTTTCGTCTGGTCTTGGTTTTGGGGACACTTAGTTTTGTATGTGGGGCTGGGGATTGAACCTGGGTCTTTGCACATGCTGGGCAAGTGTTCTGCTGAGCCACCTCTCCAGCCATGCACCTGGTTTTTAAATTCATTAGTCCTTGGTCCAGGCCTTATAGAGTAAACCTTAGGCTCATTAGTCTTTGCTGAGTGGAAGGTTTGCTAACTGATTCTCTTCAAAGACACGATAGCTGCTTTTTATTTCTCCTAGTTTTTTTTTTCTTTTTTAGAAGAATTTTTAATTGTTAGGGTTTGTGGACTTCTTCCACATATAGTTATTATGAAAGTCAGCATTAGTTGGGTGCAGTGGTGCAAGGCAGTAATCCCAGCAATTTGGGAAGGTGAGGCAGGAGGATTGCAATTTCGAGACCATCTCAGTAATTCAGTGAACTCCTAAGCAACATAGTGGGATCCTGTCTCAAAATGAAAAATAAAAAGGGATGGGATGTGACCACTCAGTGGTTAAGGACCTAAGGACTCCTGGGTTCATTCTCTGGTACAAAAAAAAAAAAAAAAGAGAGAGAGAGAAAGAGAAAGAAATAAAAGAAAGTCAGCATTTAGTGGCTTAAATATGAAGGCTTAAGTGTGTTTGCAGTTAAAGCTGGGAATTCATGCTCATGGAGGCTTTTTCCTTATCTCTTTCACTGAGTTTCAGCAAGTTAAGTTTACTTGGATTACCTGCAGGTAAAGAGTAAGCCTGAGATCATTGCTTTTCTGGTTAGAGTTTGCCATTCCAGTAACAAGTGTGAAGGATAAAGTCTCGGGTCATTCCTGTGTAGTGGTATGTGCTTGCTTAAGTACTTTTGGTGGGTTAAGCTATTTGACTGCAACAATGAAGGGTCTGTTGGTGAACGTTTCAGACTATCCACGTTTCAGACTTTGTCTACCATCTCCTTTCTCATATTTTTCTCTCTCACTCTGAATATATGAACAGTTACTGAGTACTTTTGATTCTACTTCCATGTATATATAATGTCTTACATATACAATTTCTGCTTTCCATTTTTCCCGTCTCTTCTCTTTAGGGCCTAATTGGCTCTTGGCAGTTTTCTGGGTACAGGTTCAAAGCTGCCAGTTTATGCTCCACAGTGTTGCTCTGTAGCTTTCTCTTGTTGGGTCATTGCCCTCTTCAAAATCTTTTTCAGCCACTCCCTGGTGCCCATAGAATAAAGAACCAAATCCTTTCCCCTCTGCCCTTTTCTTTTCTTACACTGGGGATCACACCTAGGGCCTCACCTGTGCTAGGGAAAGACTTTACCATGGAGTTTACATCCCCAGCCTCCCTCTGCTTTTTTCTTACTTTTTCTTACCTCTTCCATTTTAGTAATTTGTGTACCCATTGTTAAATTCCTTTTAAAGTGTCAATTAGAGAGTTTATTTCATTCTGGGTGCTAAAGCAATGTGTGCACAATTATAAGTCAGGGATTGTATTTTATCAATATACTTATTTGAAGTTTTGGGGATTAGCCCAGGACTTCATGCTCTACCACTGAACTATATCGCAGCCCTTTGTTTTGTTTATTTTTACCTTTCCTGATACTATATAACCAAGGGTTCACAATATATCAGAGAGTGACCCAAGGACTGTTCTCTGTGATGATTACTATGCCATCAGCTTGAACAAAAAACTGTGGGAATCCAGCAGAGAGAACAATTAATATTGGTTGGAAGAGTTCAGGATGAATTCACAGAGTTAGTGATATCTGAGCTGGGCTCTCAAAGTAAAGTAGGATTTTTGCAGGTGGAGAAACTGAATAAATGTGTAAATGAATATTCTAAGTCTCATATTTTATAATTAGATTCTAAAACTGGAAACTTGTTGGTAGATCTTTTTTGTATGTCTCTTTCCACGTTTGGGGCTATCCACATTTTCCCATTCAGCTGAAACAAATTCATAGCAGGTGGACTATGTTATTTCTAAAGCCACACTAGTTTATCCAATAACTTCAATTTAGCCCTTCCACTTGGGGCTTAGTCATGGATGACCAATTCAACTATTTTATCATTGCATCTTAAACCTGAGTATTTAGCCATAATCCTCCACAAAGCTGAAACAAAGACACTCGGTTTCTTTGACTGTCCACTGACAGAGTTCAATGAAGCCCAGGTATTTCTTGGAAGATTTGCATCAACACATCATCGCTGTGATGCATGATGTTGTAAACAGGAGTGTGTTGGGACTTTGCCTTGCAACTGTCTAGCTTCTTTCAACTCCTGTAGGAAAAGGCTGTTGGAATGAAGAGATATCAGTTATAGGGGACAGTGGGAGAAGAAGGAATAGCATTCCTTCTTCTTTCTCTATCAGCCCCACTAAGAAAGTAAATGGATAATTTATCTTTAGATACATGTACAGATTTCTCACCTAACACCTATCATAGTGAATTTGTTTTTTTACAGGGCAACCTCTCTGCCTCTGCCCAGGCCACTTCTTATGTCATCTTTGTAAAGTCTTTTATTTTTATTTATTTATTCTTAAAAAGAGAGGGACAGTGGTGGGGGGAGAGAATCAATTTTATTTAGTTTTTCATGTGGCTTTCATTGCTCCGACACTTGGTTGTGTACGTGATGCTGGGGTTTGGACCTACATCCCTGCACATGCAGGCAACCGCTGTAACTGCTGAGCCACTTTCCCAGCCCCAAGTCTTTTATTTTTTAATTTCCCACCTAGCATAGTTTCTGACATTCATTTGTGGAATGAGAACACAATGAATTTGCTTCATATAGAGAAATGATTTTTCATCTTTTCTGGGCTATGGATTTTTCTTTCAGAAAGCTTATGATGGGACAGCTGGGTGTGGTGGTGCACGCCTGTAATCCCAATGACTTGGGAGGCTGAGGCAGGAGGATCACAAGTTCAAAGCCAGCCCTAGTAATTTAGCAGGGCCCTAAGCAACTTAGGGAGACTCAGTCTCAAATAAAAAATAAAAAGGGCTGGGGTTGGGGATTTAGCTCAGTGGCAGAGTGCTTGCCTAGCACAGTCCTCTGCCCTGAAAAAAAACAGGGGGGAGGGGCTGAGAGTGTGGCTCAGTGGTTAAGTGTCCCTGGGTTCAATCCCTGAATCCAAAACGAAAAAAGAAAAAAAAGTTTATGGTGGCTAAACTTTTAACCTTTGTTTGTTTCTCCAGGAAACAGAGCATGTAGGTACAAGCTTGCAAAAATTTGCATACCAGTTTACAGAGATCACAGATATCTTGAAGCATATCTGTGAATCTCCGTTTTTAAATTCCTTGAATTGGGAGGGGGTGTAGCTCAGTGAAAGAGCACTTGCTTAGCATTGTGAAGTCCTGGGTTTGATCCCCAGCACTGTGGAAAATACAAAAAACCCTCCCTGAATTCAGAGAAAGGGTAATAGTAAATTAGAAAAGCTTTAGTAATTCATGCTTCTTTTACTACTTTGGTTCTGGGATCTGAACCCAGGGGTGCTCTGCTATTAAGCTAGCACTTTTTATTTTTGAGATAGGGTCTTGCTAAAATTCTTAGGCCGGCTTGAACTTGCAATCCTCCTGCTTGGGCCTCTTAAATTGCTGGGATTAAAGGTGTGTGCCTCTGCGTCCAGCTACTGGTTCAGACCCTTGTTCAAACTAATAGCACAGTTGAAGTGAGGTTACTAGCTAGAATCCATAAATACTATGATTAGAAGTGTAAAAGCATCTTAGCAGATGGAATGTGGTGGTTCAGGGCCAGTATGAATAAGGACTCACTTGCAGTTTGCATATGTTTAACTTGCCTGGTGTTGGGATGAATTGGAGACATTATTTTCTTGGCTTTATGGGCTCAGAGGTTTCTATTTTCTCATTAAAATTTCTCTTCCTTAATCCATCTTTTGCATTTCTCTGGCATTTACCTCCTGTCTCACAGCTAAGTCTTTCAGATTCAAGCTGATTTCGCTGCATCTCAGAATTCACTGCATCTCAGAATTCACAATTACTCTAGATCTTTGCAACTGGTCTTTAGAGATTCAAACAGGTCTCTAAAGACTTCAGATACAAACTCAGACTCAAATCAATTAAAAAACAAAAACAAAACAAAATAAACACAACACAAAACAAACAAAAAACCCCCAAACAACCGCAGCAGCAACAACATCAACAACAAAACAACCCAGAAGTACTTCATCAAAGTGAATTAGATGCCTGATTATAAGATTTAGGCTTCGGAAGATGGAAAGAATGAGAATATACTAAATTTAATGGCAAGTAAAATAGAAACTAATTTTGCCTTCAGAAACATTTGCTAAAACATGATCTTAGGGTGAAAAGTATCACATAAATAAAACCACATAGGAATCAGATAAAAATTTCAGCACAAATGAGGTCACTGCTGTTTCTCACCACTATCAAGTCTCTATTATTAAAGAGTGATCCCAAGGTGGGGCAAAAATAATTTGCAGTCTGAACATTTTTTTGATCTATTACTTGAAGTGTTCTGGAAAATTTCCTTTCAGATCGTATTTGTTTAGCAGGTACCTTACAATATATGTGTGACGAAAATTATTTTAACAACCTTAATTGTATTCTTATGACAAAGATTCTGTAGATCTTGTGACAGACAACACATTTCTCTGTTCTGTATGAGTTATTGAATTCCTTTTTAGTGGTTGATATTTGAACCTCTTTTAATTTAGAGTAGATCTAGCTACACAAAGTGACTAAACGGATTTAGGAGGGGTTAAAGAACACAGCGCCAATACAAAAACTACAACTTTATTGCATAATCTACACAGTCTTGTAGCTGAATCCAGGTTCTTGTGAAATTTTAATCAATTAGGGGATGTAATACTTGATTCGGAAGTAATATAAAGGAATTCTACAAACTACTAAGTCTGCTCTATATTTTGTTTTATGACTATTGTAATTTTCTTTTTTTCTATCATAATTTCAATGAGGAAATTTCCAAATTTTACATATTTAACATTGTACTTTTAATTGTGCATGTCACTAGTTTATGAAGTGTGGATGATGGGATGGTTTTTAAAACATATTATCACATGATTTAAAATACCAAATAATAGGGAACACAGCTGAGACACGAACGACCAGAGTGGTACTTGTCATTGGAATTAGAAGTATATAATTTACTAGCGACACAATGATCAGATAGTTATTTTTGATAACTTTGACTATCATGCAGGTCACACTGTTTTTTGATCAGGGACCCTTCTTCACTCCACTTTTCCTAATCAGGGGAAAGCTGATTAGCATAAACAACAAAGCAGAATGGACAAAGAAGTCACAAAAGGGCAAAGTAGCTAGAAGGAAAGGGAATTCTTGACCTGTTAATTAAGATCAGAACAGTACTGTGGGATTTTCTATGTTCTGAATTTGTTGAGTGATTACACAAAGGAATATGCTCAGTGATTCACCAAGCTTTCTTTTTAAAATTTTAATTTTTCTTTTTTTTTGATACCAGGGATTGAACCTAGCGGTGGCTCAACCACTGAGCCACATTCCCAGCCTGTTTTATTTTTTTATTTTGAGACAGTCTCACCAAGTTGCTCAGGGCCTCTCTAAGTTGCTGAGGCTAGCTTTGAACTTGTGATCCTCCTGCCTCAGCCTCCTAAACGACTGGGTTTCCAGGTTGCACCACCACACCAACTCCAAGTTTTCTTAGTAGTGGGGCTCTGCCTGGCGCCTTGCAATTTCCTCTTCTCAATAATCTAGTGACAAATGCAGCTGGGAGGTCTCCAACAGGTGTTTCCTCAAACTCAAAAGATATGGGATTTCAAAGGCCTTGGCCTGTTAGGCAATGTGAGATTTGAGTCTTCCCCTCTCAAAGAGTGGGGGCTTTTTTCAGTTTTGAAGGGACTTCCCCTAGGACTTGTTACAACAGCCTACAGCTACCATTGAAACTTGAGGGTAGTTTCCTGCTCTGTTTTGCCACCTTGGGGTGGTCCTGGAAAGCTTTCTTACCTCTTGAGGAAAATGTTCATAGGGTTGATTCTCTGAGTCAAAGAATCCTGTGGAGATAATTGGGCAACCTGAATCAGATGTTTAGATGGAAAGATAAGTAGGCTCTGACGACACGAATTTAAATTCTAGATCTGTAGGAAGAGCTGAGTAAAGCCCTCACCCTAGGCAACTGCACTGGGGGGCCTCCTTTGTTGAGAGCTTCTTCCCCCAGCCCCAGACTCCAAGTTCAGATGAAGTGTCCAAATTCACGGGGGAGAGGCTCTGTAAGTTACATAATACAACAGACTGCTTTTTATGATTTATAACCATCTTGGTAAAATAACAAAAACAGAAACTAAACTAACTCGAATAGGTCAGAAACCTTGTCCATGCGGCTGTTGGCATCAATATTCCACACAAGATTAAATTTATTTCCCAAGATGCACACCCTGAGCTCCAATTGATATTTTAATAACTTGATTAAAAATTTCCCAGAAGTCTATTAGCGTCAGGAAACGGTCTGCGGTGTAGGTGAGGATTTTTGTCTTTGCAACGGAAACTTTTGGCCCCGGTGAACAAGATAGCAAAAACTCATTTATGTGTTTTCTTCCTCCATCCCTGCCTCGTTCAAAAGTAAAAAATGAAAATCTACATGGAAGAGTTGCGTTTTACGTTTGCTTTTTTCCTCCCTAAAGAACAGCCAGGTGAATTCACAAAATCCATTTTTTAAACTGTCTTTTATTTTTCACTCTGAGTAAACTTCGGACATTCTAGCACAGAGATGTTTTTAAAAAATAAATTACAGTCTGCAGAGGCCAGTGCGGGAGGGGGAAGGGAAGATACTTTAATTAATAGGAACCAATAACTGGGGTTTTTAGGAGACGGTCTACCATTTCCTAATTAAGAAATGAGTTTGACAGTCCTTTGGCCAGCTTGTCGTAGACACTGCTATGAAAACCCCAAAGAGCTGGTCGCTGTCCAACGGCGACTCCACCGCCCTGCCACACGCCGGCCCCCGCCTCGGGGAGGCTCCGGGTTCTTCCCCTCCTCGCAGACACCGCGGCTCCCCGGGCCGACGTCCTCCCGCGCACACCGAGGCGCCGAGCAGGCCGCCTCCGGCTCGCCGCCACCAGGTCGGTGCAAACACCGTTTCCCCGCTCCGGGCCCCAGCGCGCGACGCTTCCCCGCCTCCCTCCCTCCCAGCCGGCGGGGCCCTTTCCCGGCTCGGGATCGGCCGCCCAGGCAGCTGCGGCAGGAAGCGAAGCCCTTGTTGATGCTGTTCCGCGACGCGCCTCCCCGCCCTCCGGCGCCGCCCGGCTCTTCCCGGCTGCCGGGCGCCCCCCTCCGCGCCTGCGCAGTGCCCCGCGGGGGGCGGGGCTCAGATTCCTGTCAGCGGCGGCGGCGGTGGCGGCGACCGTCAGTTTTCGCCGAGGAGAAGCACGAAACGGACCCGCTGGCTCTCCCCCTTCCCCTTCCCCGCCCTGAGCCTCTCTCCTGGCTCGCCGGGAACCAGTCCCTGTGGAGTTTCGCTCCAGCCCGCCGCCGTTTCGTCGGTCCTTGGCCCCGGTGGAAGTCACTGCCCTCGAGGAGGCAGCGGCAGCCGCCCTCATCTCGCCGCCCCCGGTTCGGTGCCCGCGGTCCCGGAGAGGAGGTGCCGCCGCCACCGCCGCTCCCCCCCTCCCGCTGCCCTCGGGCCGGGCTGGGTCGAGCTGCGATGCCCTCGGACTTCATCTCATTGCTCAGCGCGGACCTAGACCTGGAGTCGCCCAAGTCCCTTTACTCGCGAGGTGAGTCAGCCGGGGGGTGGGGCGTGGGGGCGGGGAGCGCGGGGGTCCCCGTCGGGACCCGGGAGCCCGTCGCGCCGCGGCCGGGGAGCGGAGCGGGGGACGGGCGGTGGTGGCGGCGCAGGCGGAGGAGTGGCGGCCCCTCCCCCGCGGAGCCGCGGGCCGCTCGGGGCCCGGATTCCGTCGGCCCCCGGTCTCTGCGGCACCGAGGGCCCCGGGCGGCTGGCCGCGGGTGGGGCCCGCGCCCGCCTCCTCCGCTCGGGGATCACCCGACTGGGCCCCACGCGGGGCCGCGGCGATCCGGGGCGCCACGGCTTCTCTTCCCAGCACCCTCCTCCCCGGCAAAGTTGCCCCCCAGCGGGCGGCGTGGCCCCGGACTGGTGGCGGGGGCAGGGTCACCGTTTTTCTCCCCCTGCGGCTGATTTGTGCAGCGTCTTTCTGCCCCCCTCTCCCTCCGGCCTAGTCCACTCCCTCTCCGGTCGGGACGGCCCCCCTCGGCCAGGCGTTCCTCCTCTCCTCGTCATCTTCGCTGGAAAAGGCCCGAATTTTCTTTTCCCACCTCCGTGGCATTCTAATTACTTACTTCTCTCGCTCTTTTGCAAAGATAGGGGTGCTCTCTCGGGTTAGTTTTATTCCTCTTCTCTCCCCGGAGTGTCAGGCTTAGGCGCGGACGCTGTCCTTTGAGAATTTTCTCTTTGCTGTTCAAGGGCTCCTTGCAGGGAGGGGACAGTGAGCAGATTCCCATTTAAAAACTCTTTTAGACTAAGGCCTGCAGGGGATTCCCAGCATCTGAAATATTAACTCTTGAGCTGATCTCCGCTGGCGTTAAATTCCTATACTGGGCACCGCAAGAATGTGTCAGAACGGGTTTCCTGTGCGAGGGGCATCAAACCAAAATACCCCCACTGCACTCGTCACTCTTCAAACCACTGAGAGGGGGCAAAAGTCATACGTGCGTTGTGAACTATTCATTTCAGTATATTAAAAAATATACCAGGTGAACCCTTTTCCTGAGATATTCAGCGTTTCATCAGTTTTTGGTTTTATGTATCCATCCGCTGATTCCACCCCCTCCAAAACGAACTAAACAGGGACGTAAGCTTCACATTAATGTATTAAAATTATTTAAGTGAATCAGTAAGGTATTTTACTCTGGAAGGTACTGGACTTTATGAACTGAGCATTGAGTTTGTACACAGTCCTACGTAGTTACTGTAACCATTGTCTGTTGCTTCCATGACTTTAGTTGGCAGTCACCAACCATCCTGTGGATGTTTTTCGGACAACGTTACTTGAAGTAACGTTAGAAATATTGTAGTTTTGAGTGCCAGAAGGAAGACAATATCAAGAGATGATCCTTAAGAGAAGGACTAATGTGGTGCTGTTGGGTGCTAAAAATAGTCAAGATACTAATACCATTTGGGCACTAATCGCCAGATAATTTTCCATGAAACAAATGCTTTATCAAAGTCTAAGTTTAGAGACCAACATAGAGTCAATTCAGCTGTCTTCTTGCAGGGAATATATACACAAATATGGGCCTTAGCTCTTAAAAATGTATGATAGTTATATAAGAAATGTATGCTATCTATCCGTGGCATTTTTTTCTCATTCAGCATAAAAAATGCTTAACGCTTTTTGTGTTTTTCAGATTCTCTGAAGTTACACCCATCACAGAATTTTCATAGAGTTGGACTATTGGAAGGTCAGCAAAGTACCATTTTAAAGCATATTGTGTTAGTATGCAAAGACTTTCTCTGAAATGGGATTATAATGAGAAAGTAGGAAACTTTGCAAACTCACACAATGTAGTTTTCTCCTAAGGAGCTTGATCCTTCTTATAAAGCAGCTAAGTGTTTCAGTGGATTTTGTTGCTGTGTTTGAAGTGCTTATTGGCTGTTGTATCTACTTTGAGAAGCCTTAGAAAAAAACTCCACAAAAGTTATTTTAAATTATGTGTTGGGTGTTATATTGTAGATTTCTGGATCTTTATTCTTTTTTTACACATGAACCAAATGTGAAAAGGCCCAAACATGAAGAGTGATACCAAACACATACTTAGTTTGGAAATTCCAAATTTATAATTTTTGTATGCTAGTATTTTTAAACTGATATTTATTTACAAAGGCATTGAAGTTATTACTATTACATTGTATTTAATGATAAGAAAAACCATGTACTAGAGATGATGATTAAGGTATGCTTAGAAAAAAAGGACTTCAGAAAGTTTTGGAAATGTTTATAGAATTTGTGGAATAAACAGCTGACAGTTTAGAAAACTTCATTTTGTGTTGTTTTTAGCATTTTGAGACATCAAACACGCTGTTTTTTTTTTTTTTGGGGGGGGAGGAGAGGGGTTTGCTTTTGTTTTGGTAGTAGGGAATTGAACCCAGAGGTGCTTTACCACAGAGCCACATCTCTAGCCGTTTTAATATTTTATTTTGAGTCAGGGTCTTACTAGGTTGTTTAGAGACTTGCATAGTTGCAGAGGCTGGCCTGGAACTGTGATTCTCCTATGATGCTGGGATTACAGGCATATGTTGCCAAGCAGACATCTATTTGTGTTTTTAAATAGATTATGTAGATTTCACATTTATCATCTTTGACTCTTATAATCCTGGAATTGTACAGCGATGCTCTCTGTTTTATTTCGTGCTCTTTACCCAAGCCAAACACCCCCTGCCTCCACACCAATAACTCACATTTTAAGGTCCACATAAAGAAGGTCCTAAATATTTAAGTCTGATTTGTGTATGGGTTTTTGCCTCACTTAAAGGTAGTTGGGTATTTGTGAGGGGAGAGTAGGTATTGTAATTGAGCTTAAGTTGGAATACCTAATTTAGCAATTTATTAGCTCTCTGACCTGGGGCAAGTGACTTTACCTCTTTAATAGTCGTTCTATAAAAATAGATTTAAGTATGTGAGCTAGTGTTTATTAAAGTGCCTTGTATGGTGTCTGAATTAATAAATTTTAGGTTGTTACCTTTAGTCAATCAACTGAATTGTTTTAACAGGATGATTTTAGAGCATATGAAAGATTCTGAATTGATTATTGATTATATTTGTACATATGAGCCTATGCATTAATATGAACATCAAAAATAACTATAATCTGAGGAAAGAAACTTCTAGTATCTTTTAGTGAAACAGATTTCTGTTTTTTATTCATATTCTTCAATTTGTGACTGTATTGTGGAGTCTTTTGTGTATACCATCCCATCTATTCCTAGGTACAAACCAGAGTATTAGAATCATAGAGGATTTCAGGCAGGAAAAAGATATGGAAGAAAAAGTGTTATTTATGCATATTTTAAATGACTTGAATGAAATACAAGTGTTTTTAATATGTGTTTTTATGTTTGTACTTGTATTTGTTATTTTTTCATTTTGCTTTAGAGGGTAGTCAACAATTTAAGACCACCCTTTTATAGATCATATATAAAATGCAAAATGTGCAAGTATCAAATGTCATGTCTTTTGAATTTTTGACATGAGGCGGCATAAGAAAGTTGTTTGCTTGTTTAGTGAAGTATTCTGTACTACCTCTTTGCTATTATTATTATTTTTAAAGAGAGAGGGACAGTGTGTGTGTGTGTGTGAGAGAGAGAGAGAGAGAGACAGAGAATCAATTTTTTTTTTTAATTTAGTTTTTCATGTGGCTTTTATTGCTCTGACACTTTGCTGTGTACGTGGAGCTGGGGCTTTAATCTGCGTAATCGCCCATGCCAGGCAAGCTCTGTAACCACTGAGCCACTGCCCCAGCCCCTATTGCTATTTTTGAACCTTTTATAGAATATATAAAAGTAGAATAAAATAAGGAAACCCTTGTGCATATATCACCAACCTTCTTCTATACTGGGGATTGGACCCAGGGATGCTTTACCACCAAGCTACATCCTCAGGTTTTTTTGTTGGTTTTTTTGTTTTTTAAAGTGAGAGAGAAAGAGAGGATCTTCTTTAGTTTTTCATGTGGTCTTTGCTGCTCTGACACTTTGTTGTGTGTGTGGTGCTGGGGTTTGAACCTGTGTCCTTGTGCATGCCAAGCAAGTGCTGTAACCACTGAGCCACTGCTCTGACCCCATCCTCAGTCCTTTTTATTTCTTATGTTGAGACGGGCCTCACTATGTTGCAGAGGCTGCTCTTGAATTTGGGATTCGAGTGCTTCAGCCTACGTAGTAGCTGGGAGTACAGAAGTGTGCCACTGAGCCTAGCAATCATCAAGCTTTTAACATTTATCAATCTAATCTTGTTTTATTTATTTCATCCCTGTCCCAACAAACTGGATTGTTTTAAAACAAGTATCCACTATCTTAACTTTTCACAAATAAATACTTTTGTATATAGTGATTTCTTATATTAATTTTTAGAATATTTTATTCCAAAAAACATTGTAGTTTATTAATCATTTGTGGCTCTCCTCCCCTCTTTGCAAAATAAGAGTAGAGCAGGAGGCTGTTGCTTCTAGTGTATAGGTATCTTATAATCTGTGTAAAAATTGTAGCCCATGCTGAGACTTGGGGTCAGATCCTTATTCTGATATTTACTTGTGTGGGTATCCTTGGCCTAATCATTTCCTTTTTTTTTTTGGTACCGGGGATTGAACTCTGATGCTTTACTACTGAGCTACATCCTCATTCTTTTTTCTTTTTCTTTTTTTCTTGAGAGAGAAAGAGTATTTTTTTCATCTGGTTTTTATTTTTCCATCTATTAGTTGTGTATGTGGTACTGGGGTTTAAACCTGGGTCCTCATGCTTGCTAGGCAGGCACTCTACCGCTGAGCCACCTCCAGCCCCTCCTTTTTTTTTAAAGAGGGAGAATCAATTTTATTTATTTTTTTCACCTGGTTTTTGTTTCTCTGACACTTAGTTGTATATGTGATGCTGGGGTTTGAACTCCTGTCCTTGTGCCTTGAGCATGCCAGGCAAACACTTAACTGGTGAGCCACCCCTCAAGCCTCTCCTTTTTATTTAATTTTTTTATTTTTAAAGAGTGAGAGAAAGAAAATCAGTTTTCTTTTCTTTCTTTCTTTTTTTTTTTTTTTTTCCATCTGGCCTTTGTTTCTCTGACACTTAGTTGTGTATGTGGTGCTGGGGTTTGAAAGTGGGTCCTGGTGCATGCCAAGCAAGTGCTCCAATCACTGAGCCACCACTCCAGCCTTCCCTTTTATTTATGTATTTATTTATTTATTTTTTATGTTGCAATGTTCTGTTTAATATGATTTTCTAATGAATTGTTGGTAAGTGAAAAAATAAATTGAAAAATCACAGATCCATAAACTCTTGAGAGTATTGGGCATTTAGAAATCATCTAGTTCAACCAATTTAACAAATAAGGGCCCAGTCCACTGAATGTGTCGCCTGGGATTGCGGAGAACCTGGAATAGAGCTCAGGGCTCCTCATTCCGGATTTAGTGCTTCGTATGCCCTCTCAAATCTATCTAAATACTATGTATTTATTTTTAAAGAGATGAACAGTGAGAGAGAGAGAGAGAGAATGAATCATTTTTTTTAGTTTTTCAGGTGACTTTCATAGCATAAACACTTTGTTGTGTACGTGGTGTTGGGGTTTGAACTTGTGTACTCGTTTTTGCCAGGCAAGCGCCATAACTGCTGAGCCAGTGCCATAACCCCTGAGCCAGTGTTCCAGCCCCCCCCCCTTTTAATTTTAAGACAGAGTGTTGCTAAGTTGTTGAGGGTCTCACTAAGTTGCTTAGGTTGGCCTTGAATTTGTGATCCTTCTGACTCAGCTTCTCAAGTCACTGGAATTACAGATGTGTGCTATTACTGCTCCTGGCTTCATTGAATCTAATCTAATCATTTTTGTACTGGGGAGTGAACCCAGGAATACTTTACCATTGAGCTGCATTCACTGCCCTTTTTTTTTTTTTAATTTTGAGACGGTCCCACTACCTCAGCCTCTGGAGCCACTAGGATTACAGGTGTATGCCATTGCACCTACCTTCATTTAATCTTTATATTTTAATTTTCTCTACTTTATTTTTTACTTATTTATTTAAAGAGAGAAGAACAGCGAGAGAGACGGAGAGAATCAATTTTTATGGAGTTTTTCACATGGCTTTCATTGCACTGACACTTAATTGTGTACCTGGGTGCCGGGGTTTGAACCCGTGTACTTGTGCATGCTGGGCAAGTGGGGTAACCGTGGAGCCACCTTTCCAACCAAGCCCCCGCTCCAGCCCCTAAATTTTTTCATCTTTAAATGGGGGCAATAATAGTATCATCATCCTGGGTTGTTGTGAAAATTATTTAAGGCAAATTCTTATAAAGTATTTAATTTATTACATAGAAGATGCTCAGGAAATGTTAGCTAACTTAACATTCATTAAACAACAAATATCAATAGAGTGCTTACCATGTGCAAGAACTTTACAAATACCAACTAACTGAATTTTTCTAACAGTTTCAGATGGTTATTAGCAACTATTCCACGACAGAGATGAGGAAATAAAGCCACAGAGAAGTTTTATAATTGCCTGGAGTCACATAGCTTAAGTTGTAGAGCCTTGTTTCTAACTCAAGTAGTCTCATTTTGTGTTCTTAACTACTATCCTGTACAAACTCCCTGATATTATATATTTTTAATATAATATCAAGTCTTGCCTAGTAATACTTTTGCAAACTTTACAGCAGTAGTCTAGATTTTCATCTAGGCTGAAGTGGTGGCTTAGCGGTTATCATGCTTGCCTGGCATGTGCCAGTACGTGAGTTCAAACCCCAGCACCACGTATACAATGAAGTGTTGGTGCAACGAAAGTCACATGAACAATTAAATAAAATTGATTCTCCTTTCACTGTGCCTCTCTCTTAAAAGAATATAAGTAACTGATACGATAGAACATAGGTTTTCCAAATTTAAGTTTTTGTTTTAGGAAAACAAATTAGAAAATCTGCAATTAAATATTATTAAGCTTTAGAAATAGATTAAAAATATCTTTACCATTTTAGTTTGTATTTAACCTTTTAAATAATGCTGATTCTTCCTGCTACCATGTTTTTATTTAATGTAGTGACTGCCAAACAGAAAAGTATAATACTACATAACCATTTTGACCATCCTGGACAAAAGTATATACTACAGATTTTTAGTTTTAAGTTCTGTTGTTGTATTTTCCTAACTTCAAAAAACAGAGCTCGTATATGTTTTAAAAAATAAAACGATTTACAGTTAGTTTCAAATTTGAACCTCTAAATCTAGGGATCTTTTTTGAAGTGCCTAGAAAAATTTCAGCTACAGAAAAGAAGTTATCATTTCTTATTCTATACTGAAAAATACCTATTTTGATATATTTTGATTGCTATAATAAAACAAAACCAAATGTAACACTAAGAAATGAAACTAATTTAAACAAATGGATCAAGAGGTCATTCTAGAAATATAGAGGTATAAGATAACGTCATAGAATATCATAGAGCAGGAAAAATAATATAAGCAAATTGAAGAAAACTGAAAAACAATAGAATAAAAAGTTTAGATGCTTTTATTCTTTTTTTTTTTTTCCTTTTGCAGTACTGGGTATGGAACCCAGGGCTTTGTCTATGCTGGGCAAGTACTCTAGCACTGAACTATGCCCCCAACCTCTTTAAGTGCTTTTAAAAGCCTAAGAGATACCATTATTGATTAAAGAATTGCTTAGGTAAAAGAGCTTAGGGCCAATCTGATATAATCTGGGCACAATTTAAACATACTAAGATTTTTATTTTTAATTTTTTTTTTTTAAAGAGAGAGAGTCAATTTTTATTTATTTATTTTTTCCATCTGGTTTTCTTTTTTCTGATACTTAGTTGTGTTCGTGGTACTGGGGTTTAAACCTGAGTCCTCGCATGTGCCAGACTAGTGCTGAGCCAACTATTCAAGATTTTTATTATTAAATTTTTTGGTACCAGGGATTGAACCCAGAGTGCTTAACCACTGAGCCACATCCTCAGTCCTTTTTTATTTTTTATTTTGAGGCAGGGTCTTGCTGAGTTGCTTGGGGCCTTGCGAAGATCCTGAGGCTGGCTTTGAACTTGAGATTTCTCCTGCTTCAGCCTCCTGAGCTCCACTGTTTTTGTTCTTAATATTTATTTTGCATATGTGTGTGGGGATATTTATTTTGCATGTGTGTGGGGGGGAAGGGGGTGGTATTGGGGATTGATCCCAGGGGTCCTCTACCCCAGCCAATTTTTTTTTTTTTTTTTGAGACAGGGTCTCACTGAGTGTCTGAGGCTGGCCTAGAAACTGCTATCTTCCTGACTCTGTCTCCCTGGTCACTGGGATTACAGGTGTGCTCTGTCATGCCTGGGTTATTCTTTTTTTTTTTTTTTTTTTTTAAGAGAGACAGTCAATTTTATTTATTTTTTCATCTTCTTTTTTTGCTTTTCAGACACTTTGTTGTGTATGTGATGCTGGGGTTTGAACCCGTATACTTGCACATGCCTGGCAAGTTCCATAACCACAGAGCCACCGCTTGCTCCACCCCCCTTTTTAGTTTTTTTTTTATTTTGAGGCTGGGTCTTGCTAAATTTGCTAGACTGGCTTGAACTTGTTATGCTCCTCAGCCTCCTCAGTAACTGAGATTACACGTCTGTGCCACCATACACTGCTAAAGCAAACTGAGGAACAGAGGGATCTGATTTTAGTTTTCATTAATTTTTCCAAGATTACATAGCTAGTGGACTAGGCTGTAATTTGTACCTCTGTAGTTTTACCCTAGAGTTGTGAGCTTATGTGGACTCACATAGCTCAAACATTTGATAATTGCATTTGCACTTTTTTTTTTTTTAAAGAATGAATCAATTTTTTATTTAGGTTTTCATCTGTTTTTGTTGCTCCAACACTTAGTTGTGTATATGGTGCTGGGGTTTGAACCCGGGTCTTTGCACATGACAGGCAAGTGCCGTAACCACTGAGCCACCACTCCAGCCCCACTTTGGATCCTAATAAGATCACGCTACTGTTCAGATGTTATAAAAAGAATACTTGGTATAGGATTCTTCAGATAAGTAGTTTCCATAAAGTAATGAAAAGACATACAATAGAAATCAGTAAAAATATGATCATGACCCCCCTTTTTTAAAAAAAAAAGGACAGAGAGAGTGAGAGACAATCAATTTTTTTTATTAAAAATTTATTTGTCGAGGGGCTGGAGCCGTGGCTCAGTGGTTACAGCGCTTGCTCAGCATGCGCAAGTATGAGAGTTCAAACCCTGGCACCATATACACAACAATGTCTCAGAACAATGAAAGTCACGTGAAAAACTAAAATAAAATTGATTCTCTCTCTCTTTTTCTCACTGTTGCTCTGTCTTAAAAAAAAGGAAATTTATTTGTTGAAAAATCAAACATGCTTCCAACGAAACAATATATTTATATTCTGAAAATTAAATTTACCCCCTAGAGCTCCCCCTAATTACCCACTCTGTTCTCTCTCCCTAGAATCAATGTTTATTGAGTTTTTCACATGGCTTTCATTGCTCTTACACTAAGTTGTATACTTGGGTGCTGGGGTTTGAACCCATGTACTTGGGCATTGCTGGCAAGCACTGTAACCACCGAGCCACCACTCCAGCCCTGATCATGACCCTTTTGAAGGAATATTTTACTATTCACAATCAACAAATCATTGACTTTTGTGATAGTTTTTAAGATTTAGCTGAGGGGCTGGAGCGGTAGCTCAGTGGTTTCGGCGCTTGCCTGGCAAGTGCGAGGACCTGGGTTCAAACCCCAGCATCACGTACGCAACTAAGTGTTGGAGCAATGAAGGCCATGTGAAAAACTAAATAAAGTTGTTTCTCTCTTTCTCTGTCTTTCTCACTGTCCCCTTCTCTTTAAAAAAAGAAAAAAGATCTAGCTGAAGTAGATGGCTGGCTGAATCTCCTTCTTGGCTGATGGTGGGACTCAGAAGTAAAATGTAGAGTGGGTGTGGTGGCACATGCCTGTAATCCCAATGATTTGCTAGACTGAGATAGGAGTATTCCAAGTTCAAAGCCTGACTTCAGCAATTTAGGCTCCAAGCAATTCAACAGGAACCTGTCTCAAAATAATAAAAAGGGCTAGGGATGTTGCTCTGTGGTTAAGTACCCCTGGGTTTAATCCCTGGTATCATACTCAAACATTCCCCCCCCGCCAAAAAAAAAAGGAAGTAAAATGTATAGGGTTAAGTAGAAGAAGCCATTACCTAAAGGAGAATTGAGAAAAGGAGGTGGTTGGGGCTCTTGATTTCTTTGGCAGTACTTTTATGGCATTGTGGAACTCTTTGCTTCTTATTTCTGCTGGTATGTTTCAGCAAATTTGTGAAGAAGAGATGATTAACAGAAGAAACTGTAAAATAGAAATCTTAGGAGTTAGTTCTGTTTGTTGCTGTCATTCATCTTTGTTTCTGGAAGTTTCTGAAAGTTTTGTGTTAGGAATTTGAAGATTTGGGTTCTAATTCTAGTTTTTGACCCTGAGATTTCCCGGTGGGAAATCGCTGAAATAGTCCCTTTTCATTAGAGTCTTTGTAGTGCTTACTTAAAGAGTTGTGAGGAAAACAATTGAAATAATGTTGGAGGGGTTTGAAAACTATAAAATACCATATGAAAGTTTTATTAATTTACCTTGGTTCTCTTTCACTTTTTATCTTCTTACCTGCCCCTTTCACCCTTTGGTTCATTTTTGCATGACACATGATACTATATCTTTCATTGGTTCTATTGTTTCTTGTATCCCACTCTGTGCCCTTTTTAAAAATAATTTTTTTTCCAGAAAATACATTTTTTATTTTTAATTGACACATAGTAGTTGTACATATATGGTACAGTGTGACATTTATATATACACACATATCTACATATATATCATATATTATGTACATTATATAATATATAAAATATATTGCATATATGTATAAATTATAGAGATATACATAATTTATACATATATGCAATATATTTTATATACATACACACATATATAAATATAAATAATATGTAATATGTAAAATACGTAACAGGCAAACCAGGGAAACCGCAGACTGGTAGGGTGTTGAGGGAGTTCCCAATCTCACAATACTTTTTAAAAATTATTATTTTTATTTATTTTTAATTTTTTTGTGTATTTTTTTTTTTTATTCGTTCAACATAGTCTTACATATAGGAGGGAATTGTTGCCACACAGTCATGAACACACGCATACTGACAGAGCAAGCCAAGGCTGATGCCAGTTCATGATATTCCCCCCTTTGGGTCCCCCCCCATCCCATGTTTCTCCTAGTCTACCCCTGTGTTAGTTGGGCTTCTCATGGAAGTCGAAGGTTCCCCAGTGGGTTGATAACCCCCCCCCTACTCCCTCCAGCTGCCGTGATATCCCTCTTATTGCCACCCCTCCTTCCTGCCCGCTTTCCTTCATCCCCCAGTGTCATAGGCAAGGATTCACCCTATTCATGTAAAAATTCACCCATGTTGAGGTTATTATTAGCTTAGCCAGCTTTCAGTCTGTTTCCCATTGTATTCTAGCTTCCGCATACCAGAGAAAACATTTGGCCCTTAGGTCTCTGAGTTTGGGATATTTCACTCAGCATCATTTTTTCCATCTCCATCCATTTGGCTGCAAATGCCATGATATTGCCCTCTCTAATAGTAGAGTAGATTTCCATTGTATATATGTACCACAGTTAAAAACAAATCTTTATTAGAAGTACATAAGTGCATCCATTTTAAATGTTCCATGAGTTTTTATTTTTTAATTTTTGGTACTGGGGATTGAACCCAATACATTTATACATTCTGTTTTTGGTATTAGGGATTGAACTGGGGGTGTTTTACTACTGAGCTATATCCCTAACCCTTTTTATTTTTTGTTTTGACAGGATCTCACTAAGTTGCTTAGGGCCTTGCTAAGTTGCTGAGGATGGCTTTAAACTCTTGCCTTACTTCTCAAGTCCCTGGGATTACAGGTGTGTGCCACCATGTACAGGAAATCACCATAACCTAACAGGGAGCATAGTATTTTAGAAAAAATGGGCATAAAAGTAATGCATTTATACATTTTTTTGGTATTGGGGATTGAACTGGGGGTGCTTTACTACTGACCTATATCCCTAGCCCTTTTTATGACTGGATCTTGCTAAGTTGCTTAGGTCCTCACTGAGTTTCTTTTTTCTTTTCTTTTTTTTAAAAGAGAGCGAGAGAGAGCACGGGAAAGAGAGAATCAATTTTATTTAGTTTTTCGTTGCTCCAACACTTCGTTGTATACACAGTGCTGGGGTTTGAACTCGCATTCTTGCTCATGCCAGATAAGTGTTGTAACTTCTGAGCCACTGTTCCAGCCCTCCTCACTGTGTTTCTGAGGCAGATCTTGAACTCATGATCCTCTTGCCTTAGCCTCCTGTGTAACTGGGATTACCAGTGTGCAGTGTGGTGCCTGTTTCCCCCACTCCCAGTACTGTGAGTTGAACTGGGGGGCACTTTCTCAGAGACCCACATCCCCAGCCCTTTTTACAATTTTTATTTTGAGATCTTCCTAAATTGTTGTGTCTCCTCCAAATTTGTGGTCCTCTTGCCTTAGTCTCCTGAGTGGCTGGGATTGCAGGTGTGTAAACCACCTCAACCAGCTCGTATATTATTATTTTTGGTCCTGGGAATTGAACCCACGATGCTTGACCACTGAGCTCCACCTCTAGTCCCCCCATCTTTTTTTTTTTTTTTTTTTAATAGGCATTTACTAAGTTGCTTATGGTCTTGTTGCTGTGGCTGGCCATGAACTTTTAGCCTGAGTTTTCTGAGTTGCTGGGATTATTGGTTTATGCTGCTGCACCGTCTAGCTCATTTATTTTTATATTATTCTATAGGTTTCAAAGCATAGATTTATGAGGGATTTATTTATTTATTCATTCATTCATTTATGTATTTTCATGGTGCTAGAGTTTGAATAAGGGCTCATGTTTGCAAGCATGGTGCCACTGACCTATATCCCTATCCCTTTCCAAAAATTTTTATTTTGAGACAGGGTTTTGCCTAGGCTGACCTCAAACTTGGAATCCTCCTGCTTTACCTCACAAGTAGTTGCGATTACACATGTGTGCCACTATGCCTGGTTAAAATTTTTTTTTTTTTTTTAACAAAGTTTACATTTTACTGGGTGTAGTGGTGCACTTTTGTAATGCCCAGAGACCTGGAAGGCTGAAATAGGAGGATTGTAAGTTTGAGGCAGCCTAAGCACCTTAGGTGGACTTGGAAACTTAGTGAGAGCCTGTTTCAAAATTAAAAAGAATTAAATAAAAAGACTGGGGATATAATTCAGAGGTAAAGTGCCATGGGTTCAATCTCTAGTGCCAAAGAAATGTTTATATTTCAGTTAATTAAGTTTTTTTCTTTAATCATACTAAGGATTGAACCCCAGGGCACTCTACCATTGAGCCTTATCCCCAGACCTTTTTACTTATTATTTTGAAATAGGGTCTTGCCAAACTGCTCAGGCTGGCCTCAAACTTGCAATCTTCCTGCCTTAGCCTCTTAAGTTGCTGAGATTTCAGGTCTGCACCACTGTACCCAGCTAGAAAGTATTGTATTTATCTTTATTCTATTTTATTAATAGCTATTAATATCTTACTGTGCCCAATTTGTAAATTGAGCTTTATTATATAGTTATATATAGGAAAAAATGTAGTAAAATTAGAGTTCTGTACTACGTGTGGTTTCAGGCATCCTCTGGCTGCCTTGGAATGCATTCTCTATGGAGAAGGAATGACCAGTGTAAGTGTCTTTTCAGTGAAAGAAGTCCAAATAATAATATAAATGTAAAATAGTAGAATCAGCCATAGGTGTAAACCTGTAGTAAACCATAAAAAATATCTCCTTTAGGGCTGGAGCAGTGGCTCAGCAGTTGGAGCACTTGGTTGGCATGCGTGAGGACCCAGTTCACCCCAGCACCACTTACACAACTAAGTGTCAGAAAAACAAAGGCCAGATGAACAAAAAAACTGATTCTCTCTCTTTCTCTCCTTCTCTCTCTTAAAAAAAAAAAAAAATCTCGTGTGGTCCACTTTCTATTTAAGTTACAGTGGATGTGGTTGTAGTCAGCTTTTCTGGGCCTGAGGTGACGCAGACCATCATGGTGAAAGAGCTGTGGCAGAGGAAAGCAGTTTAGGACATGGCAACCAGGAAGCACATGGAGCCCCCGCTCCCCAGGATAAAATATAAACCCCAGAGTCCTGCCCCTAATGACTTACTTCCTCTAGCCACACCCTACCTGCCTTCAGTTACGGCCTAATTAATACTTATCAGTGGATTAGTCTAACGATCAGGCCAATGCTTTTGTAATCTCATTATTTTACCTCTGGACATTCTTGCATTGTTTTTCACATGAGCTTTTGGGGGATACTTCATATCTAAACCATAACAGCTGTTAGGATTCTCAAGGGCAGGGACTGTACTGTGTTCTGATATATCAGGCACAGGTGCTTTGTGTATGACAGGTGCTTAGTATTTATTGAATGAATGAATAGATGAATGAAAACTGCATCCAGAAGAGGAATGGATGGTACTGAGAATCTGAGAGGACTGTGCTCTGGTTAAACACTGTAACAAATCTTCAATTGGAATAAGAATTGCATTAAACTGACTATAAATGAAAAATCAGGCCTTTGAAGAATTGAAACTTTTTTATCTGTAAAGATAAGAATTTATATAAATAAAGCTGAGTGTGGTGGCATATGCCTGTAATCCCAGCAGCTTGGGAGGCTGAGGCAGGAGGATTATAAGTTCAAAGTTAGTTTCTGTGACTTACTGAGACCTGGCCTCCAGATATAAAATAAAAAGGCCAGGGACGTGACTCAGTGGTTAATTCCCCCTTGGTTCAATCTCTGATACTCCCCCCCCCCAAAAAAAAAAAGCCAGCGAGAAGTAAGACTTAACAAGATTGATTTGAGAAAAAAAAAAGAGGGGACTGGAGAGGTGACTCAACAGTAGAATGCTTGCCTGGCATGCATGAGGATGTAAGTTCAAACCCCAGCACCATGTATGCAACGAAGTGTTGGAACAACAAAAGTCACATGGAAAAACTAAATACAATTAATTCTTCCTCTCTCTGTCCCTCTGTCTTAAAAAAAAAAAAAGAAAAGAAAAAAGGATACTTGTATACTAGCACCATTATTTACAATAGTTAAAAGATGGAAACAACCCTAGGGTACATCAACAGGTGGATAGATCAAGAAAATGTGATAATTATGTGCAATGGAATTTTTATCATTCTTACAAAGGATTGACATTTATTTTATTAAGGTATTGAGTTGTTATATAATCATAAATGTATAAAGTAACAATATGATATATATTTGATCCTAAAACATGGCTACCTTACATTACCTGCTCCCCAGTCTCTTGATTCTTCCATTTTACACCCCTATAATAAAGGTTTCCATATATATATCTGTGTGTGTGTATATATGTACACACATATACACAATGTATATAATAAAATATGATTGTGAATTTTCCCGAATTAAATGATTGTATAAATATTACTGGGGGGGGAAAGAGTATGTTACATTATTGATTGTCTCCCAAGAGCCCTCGCTTTCTTTTACTCCCCGACCTTTTCTCCCTTCTCCTACATGTCTGTGGTTCCCCTAGATTATGTGTTGCTGTGCCTTTGGTGGGTCTAATACATGAGTTTGACAATCTTTTCACCAAAGCTTGGGTTTTACTCTAGCCTCCACAAATGAGGGAAAACACTTGACCCTTGACCCTCTGGGTTTGGCTAACTTCCCTCTGTGTGATTTTTTTCCATTGCCATCCATTTACTTTCAAAGGCAATACGGTTGGTTTTTTTTTTTTTTTTTTTTTTTTAAGATAGAGGGACAGCGAGAGAGACAGAGAAAGAGAGAAACAACTTTATTTAGTTTTTCACGTGGCCTTTGTTGCTCCAACACTTAGTTGTGTACATGGTGCTGGGGTTTGAACCCGGGTCCTTGTGCTTGCCAGGCAAGCGCTGAAACCGCTGAGCCACCGCTCCAGCCCCAATACGGTTGTTTTTAATAGTTGAGTGGAACTCCATTGTATGTATGTATTCCAGAGCTTTTGGATCCATTCATCCAAAAGGGGCATCTAGGTTGATTCCATACTTTAGCTATTGTAAATTGAGCTGCTGTGAACATTAATTTTGCTATGTTACTGTAATGTGCTGATTCTAACTCCTCTGGGAAAATACCCAGAAGAGGGATAGTTGGTTCATACGGTGGATCCAACCCTAATTTTTTGAGGAGTCTCTACAGGAATGACATCTTAATTCATGCTACAGCATGGGTGAACCTAGAAAACATTCAAACTTAAATAAGCCAGACCGAAAGGGCAGATATTGTACGATTCCATTTCATGAGGCAATCAGAGACATGTAGTACGGAGAATGGTCAAATGCTCAGAAATACAAAGCAGAATAGTGGTTACCAGGGACTATGGGGAGGGGAGGAATAGGGAGCTATTATTTAATAGGCACAAAGTTTCTGCTTGGGCTGATTCATAGGTTCTGAAAGTGCGTAATGGTGATGGCTGCATAACATTGTGAATATATCTAATGTCACTGAATTATATGCTTAAAATGGCTAAAATGGGGAGGAGGGCAAGGAAAGGTATGGTACTGGAGAATGAGATTGATGAAATTATGTACATGTACGAATATGGCATAATGTATCCTATTATGTGTAATTATAATGTACCAACAGAAAAGTGACTAGAATTGTAATTCTGTGTATATTTTACCACAATTGAGGATATATTCAGAAAATTTTAAGAGTGAGGTATATATACTAACTTTTGTTATAAAGTTAATGAGAGGTAATTGTGGTGGCACATGGAAAGACTACTACACATTTTTGCATTTAACAGTATACTTTAGTTGTCATTTGTAGTTTTCTTCCTTCTGTTTTCAGAGTGTGAATTTCTGTTACTTTCTACGTGGAACATAGAATCTTGAGCTTTGAGTAGAAATGGTATGACCTATACATCAGTGACTGCTATATCTTTGATAATCAAAAACTAAATTTTGATAAGCCAGACTAGACTATAGATGACTTTTAAAAATGACTGTTATCTATTTTAAAAATAGATATATTAATCTTGTTTAGAGCAGAACAATTTTTGACTGTTAATATGCATGCTTGATTGATTTTGTTGATTTCTGGAAACCAAATGCTATGTTTAATAGTAGCAAGAGGATTGCAGTTTTCCAGTAAATGTCACAAATTGTGGCAGTGAGCCAGAAAGAAGAAAAACTACATTAGTGAAGTGTGATATACAACTGGAGCTATGGAAACTAAACCATACTAAGCCTCAAAATGATATTCTCCTTGTGTATTATTAATTAGGCATTGATAGAGGTTAATGAGGACCGTGAGTAACTGTGAGATTAAAGTTAGGAATAATTATATTTATCAAAGGACTTGGTTAAGAGGTATACTGTTGGCTATTTTTGTATTTTGTGTGAACATTATTTAATTCATATGAAATAATTCTACATAAAGTTTATATGAGGGTCTAGAGCAGTGGCTCAGCAGTTATGGCGCTTGCCTGGCATGTGCAAGTATGCATGTTTAAACCCCAGTACCATGTACAGAACGAAGTGTTGGAGCCACAAAAGCCACATGAAAAACTAAATAAAAATTGATTTTTCTCTCTTCTTCCCCCCCTCGCTGTCCCTCTTTCTTTAAAAAAAATAAAAAGTTTTTATGAGGGGACTGAAGAGGTGGCTCAGTGGTAGAGTGCTTGCCTGGAATATGTGAGGACCTGGGTTCGATCCCCAGCAACACATACGCAACTAAGTGGAGGAAAAACAGAAAACAGATAAAAGAAAAAGGTAACTTTCTCTCTAAAAAAAAAAAAAAGGTATATATGAACTGTTTTTTTACATTGTGCTGCTACCTTTATACTTTTTTTTTTTTTTTTTTTTAAAGAGAGAGGGACAGTGAGAGAGAGGGAGAGAGAGAAAAAAAGAGAGAATCAAATTTTATTTAATTTCTCATGTGGCCTTCTTTGCTCCAAGACTTTGTTGTGTACGTGGTGCTGGGACCTGAACCCACATGCCCGGCAAGCACTGTAACTGCTGAGCCACTGCTCTAGCCTCTTAACTTTAAACATTTTGAATGTGAATCTCTAAGTTGATCTGAGTGTTGAGGAGAAGTTGAATTTTTATTTGAAAGAAGAAGTTAATTTTCGAGGATGTCATGCTTTTGGTGTATTTAAGATTTTTTTTTTTTAAAGAGAGGAAGAGGAAATTATTTATTTATTTATTTTTCATCTGGCTTTTATTTCTTTGACATTTAGTTGTATATGTGGTACTGGGGTTTGAACCTGGGTCCTTGTGCATGCTGGGCAGGTGTTTGAACTGCTAAACCACACTGCTCCAGCCCATTTAAGATTTTCTTTTTTTTCAGAAATTGAAAGTTCATATAAAAATATATAGTATATACAGTAAAACAGAAAAATATGTAAACCTACCACATAGATATATAGTGTATCTAACTTTTGATCTGTAGTTTGTCATTCTATATTAATTATATATGTGTTTGTGTTTGTGTGTGTGCATGTTCCCCCTTTTCCCCCCTGGTGGGGGGATTGAACTCAGGGCTGTTCTACCACTTAGTTACATCCCAGACCTTTTTATTTTTTATTTTAAAACAAGGTCTTGCTGAGCTGCTTAGGCCCTTGTTAAATTGCTGAAGCTGGCTTTGAACATATGATCTACCTGCTTCAATTTTCCAAGTCACTGGAATTATAGGTGTGCACTACTGTGCATAGCTCATTCTATACTTTTCTGTCATTTCTATGCACATATGTATATTATATACTTATTTTAAAATAATATATTGTGAATTTTGCAAGCTGATTTTTTTCTCTTAATCTCAATACTTTTTAAACACTAGGTTAGTAAATGACCTATCTTTTTTATTATAAAAGAAAAATGTTATAAAAGCCTAAGAAGAATCACAAAATCTTTCAAAGATGTTTCTATGCATGTATATTTTACATAAATGGAATCATTTATATTGTGTACCTTGCTTCCTTCACTCAGCAGTTTGTTGTAGATGTTTTATATGGTTCAAGTAGATCTATGTCATTCACTCATTCATTCATGCAGGTGACTGAACCAACAGGTGTTTAAATGTTGAGGCTGGCCTTGAACTTGTGATCCTCCTGTCTCAGCCTCCCGAGTCACTGGAATTATAGGCGTGTACCACCATTTATTTTTTATTTTTACTTTGTTATTTTTTTTAAATTTTTTTTATTTTGAGATAAGTTTTGCTAAGTTGCTGAGGCTGGCTTTGAACTTGTGATCCTCCTGCTTCAGCTTCCAAGCTGCTGGAATTCCAGGTGTGCACCACCATGCCCATCTTTTTTTTTTTTTTTTTTTTTTTTAAAGAGAGAAGGACAGTGAGCAGTGAGAGAAAGAGAGAGGCAGAGAAAATCAGTTTTAATTTAGTTTTTCATGGCTACCATTGCTCTGACACTTAGCTGAGTACATGGGTGCTGGGGTTTGAACCCGTGTCTTCACACATGCTGGGCAAGTGCCTTAACCACCAAGCCATTGCTCCAGCCCCCTTTTTTTATTTTTTAAAAAACTTTTGAGACAGGTGTACCCTTTTGTTCAGGGTGATCTCAAACTCAACAAACCTCCTACCTCAACCTTCATAGTAGCTGGGATTACAGGCATGTGCCACTGTGCACAGCTACATCTATGTCTTTATTTTACTGATTGCATTGTTTTTCACAATGTGAATGTGTCATTGATTTGACTCCTCTCTTATTGATGACATTTAGGATATTCACAGTTTTTTCTTTTTTTAAGACAGAGAGGGACAGAGAGAGATTGAAAGAGAGAATCACCTTTGTTTAGTTTTTCATGTTGCTTTCTTGGCTTTGACACTTTGTTGTGTATGTGATGCTGGGGTACAAACCCATGCCCTCATGTATACCAGGTAAGTGCTGTAACTTCTGAGCCACCTCTCCAGCCCCCAGTTTTTGCATAACACCACCCCTATAAACAAGTCTGTAGAGAACAAATATAAATAAATCTTTTACATACTTATATTTTTCCTTAATTTAGATGTATAAGCCAAATGTGGTGGAATATTTTCATAATCCCAGTTTAAGATTGAGAACTCAAGGTCAGTCTGAAAAATATAATGAGACCCTGTATTAAAAAAATTATAAAAATGCTGGAGCGATGGCTCAGGGGTTATGGTGCTTGCCTGGCATACACGAGTACTCGAGTTCAAAACCCAGCACCACGTACACAGCAAAGTCTCAGAGCAATGAAAGCACATGAAAAGCTAAATAAAATTGATTCTCTCTTTTGCTCTCTCTCTCTCTCTCTCTTTGTCCCTCTCTCTTTAAAAAAAAATTATAAAAGACTAGGGAAAAGCATGTACTTTTTTTTTTTTTTTTTTTAAAGAGAGAAGGACAGAGAATCAATTTTTATTGAGTTTTTTCACATGGCTTTCGTTGCTCTGACACTTAAGTGTTTATGTGGGTGCTGGGGTTTGAACCTGTGTACTTGCGCATGCCAGGCAAGTGCCATAACCGCTGAGCCACCGCTCCAGCCAAAGCATGTACATTTTAAAGAATTTTGATATCCTGTTGCCTGATTGTCTCCAGAAGCTTGTATCTATTTCTATTACCAATACCAAATTCTCTGTACTGTTGCTAACATGAAGTATTACCTTTTAAAAAAATTACAATTTCATTCTCCCTCAACTGTATTCCTATATTCTAATAAAAAAAAAATTCAATTGAAAAAAAAAAAAGGAACACTACAGAGCTAAAAAAAAAAATTACAATTTCATATGCTGTACTTTTTTTTTTTTTGTAAAAGAATGGGCCAGTGAGATAGAATCAATTTTATTAAATAGTTTTCCATGTGGCTTTTGTTGCTATGACACTCTGCTGTGCATTTGGTGTCGGGTATGAACCAGGGTCCTCAGGCAAGTGCTCTATTGCTGAGCTCTAGCCCCTATTATTATTTTAAAAGAGCAATAGGAAATAGACCACAGTATTATAATGGTAATGTCTAAGAATTAGAATTTGAAGTGGCTGTTTTCTGTCTTAAAGTTTTCATTTCATCCATAATGCCATATTACCTTTACATCTCTTTTAGGTCCTTTATATATCTTTGTTTATCACTTTAATAACCTAATAAAACAAATATATTAAAATCTTTGAATAGTAAAACAGTGTAACTAATTGAAACTTTTATGATTCCATTTAAAATTTGTTTCTCATAGATTTAAATTTTCAGTATTTATGTCATCCCTGATATAAGTTCATTTCATTTTTCATTTAAATGATGTATTGCAAAATTAAAATAACATTTTTCTTTTGAGATCTAATACTGTGACAGATTATCATCTCCTTTGTATGTAGTCTAAATAAAAGAACTTAAGATATTAGTAATTTACTTGTCAGGATTATCATATTCATCTGCTTTTGGTAGTGGAGAGAGACCTCAGTTACATATTTCTTCCAACATTAATATTAATTATTTTTAGCTATCGTATACTTAATTATGCAATTAATATTGAACATTTGTTTAATTCTTTGTAAGAGTCTGGGTTAGTGGATTCTTTTTTTTTTTTTTTTTAAAGAAAGAAAGACAGTGAGAGAGAGAAAGAATCAATTTTTTTTAGATTTTCATGTGTCCTTTGTTGCTCCAAGACTTGGTTGTGTACGTGGTGCTGGGGTTTGAACTCATGTACTCACGCATGCCAGGCAAGCGCCGTAACCGCTGAGCCACCGCTCCAGCCCTGGGTTAGTGGATTCTTGAATTGTTGCCTTTAGTCCAGTTTGTTCAATTTTTTTTTTTTTTAAGAGAGAGGTGGGGAGAGACAGAGAGAAGCGACTTTTATTTAGTTTTTCATGTGACTTTGATTCATCTGACACTTTGTTGTGTACATGGTGCTGGGGTTTGAAGTCCTGTACCTGAGCATGTGAGGCAAGCACCATAACTGCTGAGCCAGCGCCATAACCGCCGAGTCGTCGCTCCAGCCCCTAGTTTGTTCAATTTTATTATTGTATTTAATAAAGTGGATCTGGGATTCAAATGGACAGTTTCGGCCAGACCTCACACACTCATACCATCTCTACTCCCTACTATGATAAATCAATCACTTTGCTGAGATAATGTGAAATCATCATTATTTTTTGGCACCAGACATTGAACCCAGGATCACTTAAGCCCAGAGCTACTTTCCCAGCCCATTTTTTGTATTTTAGTTTGAGATAGGGTCTAAGTTGTTGAGGACCTTGTTTAGTTACTGAGGCTGTCTTTGAGTTTGTGATCTTCCTGTCTGAACCTCCCAAGCCTCTGGCATTACAGGCGTGCGCCACAATGCCCACTGAGATAATGTGAATTTAAAGAATCTAGCATTGCACTTGGTACCCAGGATGTATTCAAATAAGTTTTCTTTCCTAGCGGGAAGAGATCCCATTGAATTTGGTGGCATATTTCACCTGGTGATCAAATAAGCAATTAAAAATTAGCTTTTATTGAATTCACATTCACATAAATTTTCAAAAACCAGGCATTTTTTAATTTATTTTTTTAATTAGTGCATTATAGTTTTACATAACGATGGGATTAGTTGTTGCATATTCCTGGATGCACACAAATCAGCAATACAATTTGTTCAATATCCCCCCCCCAGATCCCTCTACCTCCCTCCTCCTGTCCCCTGATCCCTTGCCTTTCTGCTGGGGTCCTATATTGTTTCTAAAATACCCAAATACAGTGACATAATTCTTGAAGAACATTTTTTTATTTATATGGCTATAGTATATACAGTGACATTTATAATTGCTTGGAATGTACCTTGCTTTATTTCAGTTCCAACATTTCCCCTTCTCCCTTCCTATCATCCCTTGTTATTCTTCAAAATATTTGACAATAGGATTAAACATTTACGTTTTTGTACAGGTATGCAGCTTAGCTTGTTCAAATATCTTATGAAGTATCTTGCAACTGTATCTCATAAATATTAACATTTTGCATTTTTGTCCTATGGATCTAATACATGAGTTTGTCTACCTTACTCCCAAGCCTGGGTTTAGCTCCAACCTCCACAAATGAGGGAAATCATTCGACCCTTGACTCTCTGGGTTTGACTAACTTAGCATGATTTCTTCCAGTGCCGTCCATTTACCTTCAATGCAATATCATTGACAAATCAGGCATTTTCAAATGTGCAGTTCATTGTTGTGTAGTCACCACCTTTATTGATAAATATTTTCATTATCCCAAAAGGAAAAGCCCATTCCTGTTGAACAATTCCTTTTTATTCCCCTTTTCTCCTGTTCTAGCTCTTGGGAATCTACCAGTGTGTGTTCTTTGTTTATGGATTTATCTATTAATTTCATATAAGTGAAATTATATAGTATGTGACTTTTTGTGTCTGTTTTTTCTTTTGGGCTAATTAAAATTTGGGTGTATGTGTGTGTGTGTGGTGCTGGAAATCAAATCCGCGGGTTCTCATGCTAAGCAGGTTACTCTTACGACTGAACTCTACACCCCCACCCCCACCCCAGTGTAGGATAATGTTTTTTGTGTTTTAGCTACCTTGTAGCACTTTTAGTTCTTTATTCTTTCTTATGGGTGTGTGGAAAGCAGGCTGTGCCTAGCTCTGAGTTACTCCATTTCATAAAGCAGCAGTTGGCTGTGAACCATTCCAGTTTGAGTACAAGTGCTTAGGCAGAATGTCTTGATGACTTGTCTGAGCAAATAAATAACCACGAGATGTTGGAAATATATGTTACAGAAAATAAAACACAAAACCCCCGCAGCTGCACAGCACAATCATAAGGCACAAATGTAAATAAACTAATTGTGCTAATAAAAATTACCACCTGTGGGCTGGAGCAGTGGCTCAGCAGTTGGAGCACTAGCCTGACATGTGCGACATGTGCGAGGACCATTTCCAACCCCAGCTCCAATACACAACCAAGCCTCAGAGAAACAAAGGCTAGATGGAAAAATAAATACATTTGATTTTCTCTATCTCTTATTCTCTCCCTCAAAAAACAAACAGACAAACAACAACAACAAAAAAACCACCATGAACTTTTTGAATTAAACCAGAAGGAGATGGATGCATGGATGTAGCAAACCCCTATCAGAACAACCATATAACACACTAGATCCCTGAATGATATAATCCCCTCATCTAAACACATAAAAGGGAGTACTTAAGAGGACAGTAGATGGTACCCACCAGAACCTGTTATCTTATGTCATCTGGTGAACTCCTCCAGTGATCAACATCAGTGAACTCTCATCTCTGTACCCAGGACTTCAGCTCAGCTGGATCTCCTTGCTTTAGGTAGCCCACTTTGAAACTGCCTGTCACCTTTAAAAAGTAATGCACCTTAAACAGCTCTATGCTGTTCAAGTAGAAGAGAATAAGTTTCCTGCCTAGAACTGTACTTTGCTACTAGGGTCATTCCTTTTCAGACTACCTGCAGTGACTCTCTTGTATCTTTATCAACTCTCTTCCTTTGCTTTCAGTTCTGTCTCTTTAAGCCCCCTGGCTACTGTTGACCCTTTCTGAGCCATTCTGTAGCCTATATATCATTGTGTGAAGTGTGATTTGTGACTTGAAAGTTACAGATATTAATAATTAAGGTTGGAGTAGAATAAAAGAATATGGGATTGCCACAGTCATGATACCAAATGACTTTCAGTGAATTAAAGACAATGGGATTGATGTACCTTGTGAGTTGATTGTTAATAAATTAATGACATTGTGGAAAGACACAAACATTTCTGGTCTATGTTAATGGCATAATGTGCTTACAACAGACTGAATACTGTTCCGTTCTTTGGATACCCTGATTCATTTACCCATTCACACCCATTGATGGACATTTGGGTTGTTTCTACCTTTTGGTTATTGTTAATAGTGCTACTGTTCACATGATTTGAACATGCATGGGTATGTATTTGAGTACCAAATTTTAGTTCTTTTTAAATGGAAAATGTTTTTGTATTGCATCCTTATTTTACCATCTGGAAGATCAGGTGGTTTCCAGTCCTCAGCTATTGTAGGCAGTTTCTTTTTCATTAAATTTGCCTCTGGGAAATGATCAAGAAATGAGACTACTCATTATTATAGTCTTTAAACTCTTACTAAGTTTATTCATTAAAGATTCATCTTTTGTCTTCCTCACTTCCGTTTCCATAAACAGATCACAACCGTGCAACCCCCCTAGTGTAGGGACTGAAAACTCAGATGCCTATAGGGCATAAACAGTACAAGGCAAATCATTGAAATGGGCTAAAAGCCTCTTTCTTTCTTTCTTTTTTTTTTTTTTTAAAGAGAGAGGGTCAGTGAGAGAGACAGAGAAGGAAACAACTTTAGTTTTTCACATGGCCTTGGTTGCTCCAACACTCAGTTGTGTACGTGGTGCTGGGGTTTGAACCTGGTCCTCGTGCTTGCCAGGCAAGTGCTGAAACCGCTGAGCCACTGCTCCAGCCCTAAAAGCCACTTTCTGTAACTGGAGAGTACTCTAAAAGGGGGCGGCTCCAGCTTTTCTTGTGGGAATGTATAGTTAGTATTGCCAGATCTTGTGATTTTTTAAGAGATGCGAGAAGTCTGAATTTTTATATAACATACCTTAATTTAATGTTGACAATTCAGAATGTTTTAAAACACTCTGAAGACCAAATTATTATGTAGACATTTGGTACAGTAAGAGAGATTATCAATAATCCATAATCAAGTAGAACAGTTACAAAAAATATACTGTAATAAAATCACTATTACTACTACTCTTGCCTTTTGGGGCCATTATTAAGTAAAATAAGGGATACTTAAAAGATTGTAATACCTAGGAAATTGATCTGATAACTCTAATAGCTACTAAGTGATTAGTGAATGGATAGTCATGTTGGACAAAGGGAAGATTCACATTCTCTGAGCTGGATAGTATGAGATTTTTTTTGTATTACTTAGTCTGATGCGCAGTTTAAAACTTATGAGTTGTTTATTTCTGGAACTTGCATTTAATATTTTTGGACCATGGTTGACCATGTATAACTGAAATCTGAGAGATTTAAATTTTTTCAACAAATTTGAGACAGGGCTGGAGCAGTGGCTCAGTAGTTGGACTACTTGCCTGGTATATGTGAGGACCTGGGTTCAAACCCCAGCACCACATATACAACTAAGTGCCTGAGAAACAAAGGGCAGATGAAAAAATAAATAAAATTTGATTTTTTTCTCACTCGCTCTTCAAAAAAAAAAAATTGAGATGGGGTCTCATTAAATTTCCTAGGCTGACCTCAAACTTGCAGTCCTGTTTACTGACTCTTTCTGTATCACTCCCTTGTTACTTCTTTGGCAAAAGTATCAAGAAGTACCTGTTGCTATATCAAGTAAGTCATTCTTTCAAATTTTTTCTTTCTTGAGCTAAATGAGACATTTTTACTTTCGGCAGTCTATTTCCAATATTATTCGTTCTTGACTCTGTACTCTTAAAGCAGAGTCAGCTTATTTCCTCCTCTGGGTCCTTTTCCCATTCTGATCCTTCTGCCTCTTTTTCTTTATATGGTCCGTGGGCAGCCTTTGTGTTCCCACAGTGTCTATTTTCCTTTTCCTTTTTTTATTTTCCCTGTCCCTCCCCTCCCCTCCAGTTGAAAACCAGGGCTTCACACATGCTAGTCAAGGGCTCTACCCCTGAGCTGTATCCCAATCCCCAATAGCCCCCTCCCCACCGCCTTTTTTTTTTTTTTTTTTTTTGAGATAGGTGCTCACCAGATTGCCCAGGCTGTCCTTAAACTTGCAATTGTACTTTTCCTGAGTAACTTAGATTGCATGCATGTACCACTGTACAACCTGCTGTACAGTATCTATTTTCTTAGTCATTCATGCACTCAAAAATTTTTTTTTTTTAAAGAGGGAGAGAGTATAGGGGAGAGAGAGAAAGAGAATCAATTTTATTTTTTTTTTCCATCTGGTTTTTCTGACACATAGTTGTGTGTGTGGAGCTGGGGTTCGAACCTGGATCCTCAGGCATGGTAGGCAAGCACTGTATGTACCACTGAGCCACCTCTCCAATATAACGTTCTCTTTATTTCTGTTTTTATTATCTATTTTTGTGGTATGGGGAATTGAACCCAGGGACAAGGGTACTCTACCGCCAACTTTCTCACTGGCCAGGGTCTAGATCCAGCCTCCACAGATGAGTGGAGACATTCGACCCTTGGTTCTCTGGGTTAAGCTGATTTTACTCAGCATAATTTCTTCCATAGCCATCCATTTACCTTCAAAGGCTGCAATATCATTGTTTCTAATTGCTGTGTAGAATTCCATGGTATAAATGAACCACAGTTTTTGGATCCATTCATCCAGTGAGGGACATCTGGGTTGTTTCCATATTCTAGCAATAGTAAATTGAGCTGCTATGAACATAGATATTGCTGTGTCACTATAATGAGCTGGAGAACCAATTTTTTATTGAGTTTTTCACATGCCCTTCGTTGTTCTGACACTTAGTTGTGTACATTGGTGCTGGGGTTTGAACCTGTGGATTTGTGCATGCTGTGCAAGCTCTGTAACCGCCAAGCTACCACTCCAGCCCCAACTTTTTCAATTTTTAATGATTGTGTTGGAACTATTTAGTATCTCAGAGGTGGAAATTATACTATACAATATTTGTTCCTCCCCATTCCCTTCCCATTTTCCCTTTTCTCCTTCCTCTCTTTTCCCATTCTCTTTTACTCTAGTAGGCTTCCTTTAGTTCATCAGTTAATTTGTATTTAATGAATCTTTATATAAAGATGCCCTTCCCTCACCCTTTCCTTAATTTTACTCTACCTTCCATGTATGAGAGAAAACATTTGACCTTTGAGTTTCTGAGTTTGACTAATTCCACTTAGCATGATTTTCTCCATTTCCATTCATATACCAGTAAAGGCCACAGTTTCATTCTTTTTAATAGCTGAGTAGAAATCCATTATATATATATATATATATCTCACAATTTCTTATTCCATTTATCTAATAATGAACATCTGGGTTGCTTCTATAATTTGACTATTGGAATTGTACTGCTACAAACATTGATGTAGTTGTGTCACTGTAGTATGCCGATTTTACATCTTTTGGGAAAATACCTAGGAGTGGGAAAGCTGGGTCATAACAGTAGTTCCATCCCTAATTTTTAATTTTTTTAATTTTTTAAAGAGTGAGAGAAAGAATCAGTTTTACTTATTTTTTCATCTGGCCTTTGTTTCTCTGACACTTAGTTATGTATGTGGTGCTGAGGTTTGAATCCAGGTCCTTGTGCATGCCAGGCACTGAGCCACCACTCCAGCCCCAATCCCTAGATTTTTGAGGAGTCTCCATACTGCTTTCCAGAGTGATTGTATTAGTTTGCACTCCCACCAACAATGTGCAAGAGTAGCTTTCTCCCCACAGCCTCTCCAGCATATGTTGTTTGTATTCTTGATCTTTGCCATTCTGGTTGGAGTGAGATGAATTCTTAATGTAGTTTTTTTTTTTTTTTTTTTTTAAGAGAGAGGGACAGTGAGAAAGAGAGAAAGACAGAATCAATTTTATTTAGTTTTTTCATGTGGCAGTTGCTTGGACACTTTGTTGTGAACGTGGTACGGGGGTTTGAACCTGCGTACTCGTGCATGCAAGGCAAGCGCCGTAACTGTTGAGGCACTGCTCCAGTACCCTTAATGTAGTTTTGATTTGCATTTCCCTGATTGCTAGAGATGTTGAGTATTTTTTCATATATTTATTGGCCTTTAATGTTTCTTCTTTTGAGAAGTCTCTGTTTAATTCTTTTGCCCATTTATTGATTGGATTTTTTTTTTTTGGTGTTAAGATTTTTGAGTTCTTTGTATATTCTGAATATTAGTCCCCTGTCAAAAGAGTAGCTGGCCATTATTTTCTTCCATTCTGTAGACTCTCTTCACCTTCTTAATTGATTCCTTAGCTGTGTAAAAGCTTTTTAGTTTAATGGCGCCTTACATGATCATCTTAATAGATGCAGAAAAGGCCTTCAATAAAATCCAGCACCCATTCATGTTAAAACCACTGGAGGGACTGGAGCGGTGGCTTGGTGCAGTGGTTACGTTGCTTGCCTGGCATGTGCAAGTACATGGGTTCAAACCCCAGCACCATGTACACAACAAAGTATCCAAGGAATGAAAGTCACATGAAAGCTAAATAAAAATTGCTTCTCTCTCTCACTGTCCCCTTTTTCTTAAAAAACAAAATAAAACAACCCTGGAAAAACTAGGGATCAAAGGAACTTACCTTAACATTGTTAAGGACATTTATGAAAAACCCATAGACCACATCATACTAAATGGAGAAAAATTGAAAACATTTCTACAAAATTATGGAACAAGACAAGGCAAGACAAGATTGTCTACTCTCACCACTCATATTTCATATAGTACTAAATGCTAGCTAAAACAATCAGGCAAGAAAAGGAAATCAAAGGGACATGAATAGGAAAAGAATAAGTCAAGCTATCTCTGCTGATGATATGATCCTATACCTAGAGGACCTAAAAATTTCTGCCAGCAGACTTCTAGAGCTTATAAATGAATTTAGTAAAGTAACAGGATACAAGATCAATACTCAAGTCAATAGCTTTCCTATACACAACAGTGATTTGGCTGAGGAAAAAATCAGGAAAATCATCCTATTCACAATAACCTTAAACATATAAATACTTGGGCACTAATCTCACTAAGGAAGTAAAAGAACTCTACAGTAAAAATGATAGAACCCTAAAGAAAGAAATTGAAGACCTGAGAAGATGGAACGACATCCCATGTTCTTGGATAGGCAGAATTAATATAGTCAAAATACCATTCTGCCAAAAGCACTATGCGGAGTCAGTGTAATCCCCATCAAGATAACAATGACTTTCTCCACAGAAATAGAAAAGTTCAATTCATCTGGAAGAATAAGAGATCCAGAATAGCTAAAGCAACACTAAGCAAAAACCAGTAGGTACTACAATACCTAATCTTAAATTATGTTACGGAGCTGTAGTAACAAAATTGGCATGGAACCAGGCATGGTAGCATACACCTGTAATCCCACTGACTCAAGAGGTTGAGGCAGGAGGAGGATTGTAAGCTCAATGCCAACCTTAGCAATTTAGCATTATGCTGTCTCAAAATAAAAAATGGGGTGTGAATGTGGCGCAGTGGTTAAGCATCCCTGGGCTCAGATCTTGGTTACACACACAGACATGATGAAAAAACCATGGTATTGGTATTAGGCATATGAAGACCAGTGGAACAGAATATAAGACAGACAAATCTGCTAATCTACAGCCATTTGGTATATCTTGGAGAAAAGACAACCTTTTCAAGAAATGGTGCTGGGAAAATTGGATAGCCATATGCTATCCAATTAGATTCTTATCTCACCCTGCACAAAACTCAAATTGAAACGGATCAAAGACTTAGGAATTAGACAAGAAACCTTAAAACTGCTAGAAGAAAAAACATAGCATCAACACTCTACCTTATAGGAGCTGTTACCGATTTCCTTAAGGAGACCCGAAAGTACAAGATATACTAGTGCTTTAATAGTTATTCCCTTAGATGGTGCGATTTTGTGCAAGTTTAATTTTTATTTTTTACATATCTCTATTTCCCAGTGGCATTTTCTGTAATTCCGGTAACTCTGGAGGCCGAAGCAGGAGGATTGTGCTGCAATTTAGTGAGACTCTCTCAGACTATAAAAAGGGCTGTGGATGTAGTTTGGTAGAGCACACCTGGGTTCAATCCCTGATACCACACCACCACTACCACCAAAAACAAAAAACAAAACCAAATAATACCTTTAAAGAAATTAGTCTAGTTTTAGGACAAATTTAATATAAAAAATAAAAGTAAAAAAAAGACCCAACAAAATAAAGCGATGAGAAACATAAAAACAGAGTTAAAGCAGGGTATATAATGAGCAGCATCAACTGCTAGTTTTGTATTTATTGCTATATTGTTCTATTTTTGTGTTTAGTTGGATGCCCCCATAGACAGCTCAAATTCATCATTTAAAACTGAATTCACCATCTTTCCAGATTTACTCTTGCTCCTTTATTCTCTATCATGGGAAATGGCTCCAACTTCCATCAATTTTCCTGAGATAGATTTCTTATGATTTACTTAGAACTCTTTTTTCTTCCCTTTCTCTCTGCAGCCAGTCATCGAATTCAGTTTATCTGTTTCCTAAACATCTTTACATTTTATTCTGTCACCATTCCAACTACCACTACTCTGATTCAGAAATTCATTATTTCTTGCTTAGGCTATTATAAAAAACTTCTTATTGATTTCCATCTCTGATTGCCCTGTATCTACCTGGTATGATGATCTTCCTCAAATATAAATCTGAGCTTATCATTTCTTTACTTAAAAAAATCCTCAGTCTCTGTATGTGTCATGGGATAAAATTTTAAATTCTTAACATATACAAGGTATTTCATAACATGGCCTCTCCCTGCTTTTAGTAGGTTAGTCTCCTGTTATTCCTTCTTATAACTCACATGTTCTATGGAGTTAACTGAATTACTCAAACTGAAATACCAGAAATAAAAATATTCTTGTTTAGGTTTGCTTGTATAACTTACATTCTCTGTTCTCATATCTTTCTCCTAAGTACCTATTTTGGTGTTCAGCATTGACCTAAGGTATCACATCATCTGTGAAGTCTTCTCTGATTCTGCACAGATAAATTCAAATGTTCCCTCTTCTCTGCTTGTTTGACATCTTGTACTTTAATTTCTTTTTCCACATTTGTTTTTGGTGCATTATAGTTGCACATATATAACAATATATAATATAATAATATAATATAATAATATGATTTGGCCAATAGCCTTCTCCAATACTTATGCAAGCACCTCCCTTCTCTCACACCCTCTGATCTCTTTTTTTGATTTTCATTAGTTCTATCCCCTGCCATCTTTTTTCTTTTTCCTCTCTAGCGTCCACATATGAGAGAAAGCATGAGCGAAAGCATGACACTTGAATTGCTGAGTCTGGCTTATTTTGCTTAACATAATGATCTTAAGTTCCATCCATTTTCCTGAAAAAGACATAATTTCATTGTGGCTGAATAAAATTGTATTGTGTATATATACCACATTTTTTTTATACATTTATCTGTTGTTGAACACCTAGGTTGGTTCCATATTATGAATTGTGCTACTATAAACATGGGGGTATACATGTATCACCATAGTGCAGTTGATGCCGGTTTTGTGGATGTTGGGTTCGCGTCCTCTTGTAGTCGAAGAATGAAACCAAGGGACACTGAGGCAAGCATAGTATACAGACTGTATTTTATAGAAAGTAAAGCATCGGGAAAAGAGCAGACTTCCCCCAGAGCGGGGGAAGGGGACAGAGCTGATGAGGCAGTGAGGTTTGCAATTTTTATATGATGTCCTCTCCTCAATTGGTCACTGCTTCCCTGCCTCTGTGCCTAGGACACAGTTGTGGGGAATTCTGGTCCAGTCTTTAGTTCATGCTTCAGGCGCCACTAGAAAGAATATGGTTCCTTACTTAGCAGCAGGGAGTGTCTGCATCTGTGTCTATCTTATCAGACCCTTATTAGCATTGAGGATGTCAAATTGATCTTAAAGGAAAAAAACCAGTTTTCCCTTGATTGTCTGAGGTTGTCTTTGATCCTGGGCCACAAGCATCTTTATTACCTGAGAGAAGTTGCTGTCTGGATCGCCATTGTTAGCTAAAGGGATGTGGAGCTGATATACACCTCTGCTTACTTAGGGCAGTGGAATGCTCTTTGCCCTCTCAGGAAAAACGACCTTCAGTCAGTTTTCTCCTTATCAACCCGCATTATCCTGCCTACACTGACTGCCTAAGTTTTCTCTGCCTCACAATGACTTTAATTCTTTAGGATAAAGACCAAGGAATAGTATAGTTGGGTCATATGGTGTTCTGTTCCTAGCATTTTGAGGAGCTTCTATACTGAGTTTCATATTGGTTGTACTAATTTACAATCCCATGAACAGGGTAAAAGTTTTCATTTTCCTCCACATTCTCTCCAGCATTTATTATTGTTTGTATTCTTGAATGACTGCCATTCTGACTGGTGTGAGGTGAGATCTCGGTTTAGTTTTGATTTGCATTTCACTAATTGCGAATGATGTTGAACATTTTTTTCATATATTTGTTGGCCATTTGTATTTCTTCCTTTAAGAAATGTCTGTTTAATTTATTTGCCCATTTATTTATTGGGTTATTTAGGTTCTTTATGGTGTTTTTTGAATCCTTTATATATTCTAGGTATTAATCCTCTGTGAGAAGAGTAGTTCTCAAAGATTTTTCTCCCATTCTATAGGTTCTCTGTTCACATTCCTAATTGTTCCCTTTGCTGTGCAGAACTTTTTAATCTGATGCCATCCCATTTATTAACTCATGGCATTATTTCCTGAGCTTATGTGTCCCATCTTGTACTACTACTTCTTTTTTAAAATTTTATTTATTTTTTCATCTTGTTCCTGTTTTTCTGACACTTAGTTGTGTATGTGGTGCTGGGTTTGAACCTGGGTCCTTGAACATTTAAGGCAAGTACTGTATTGCTGAGCCACATCTCCATCCTCCATATTGTACTTTTATTAAAGCTCATATTGCATTATTTAAAACTTGTTTAATTTTATTTTCTCTAGTCTTTTTTTTTTTTAAGAGAGAGAAGGACAAAGAAAGAGAAAGAATCAGTTTTTAATGGGCCTTCATTACTCTAATACTTTGTTGTGTACGTGGTGCTTGGGTTCTAACCTGCGTGACCTCGAGCATGCCAGGCAAGCGCTGTAACTCCTGAGCTACCACTCCAGCCCCCTGTGGTCTTCTTAAGAGTGATTTATGTTCCCAGTTCAGTGTAGCAGCTAGTTGAATAGCTATTCAATTGTTATTATAGTTTATTAATTTGGTTTAGTTTAGTTGTTAAAATAGTTTAAAGGTGATTGTGAAAATGAGATGGCTTGGCTTAAAGTATTGAACCTGTGAATGTGGCAAATAATATGTCAAATAAATAAATATGTCCAAGTGATAACTCATGGTATATTTTGTAACTAATACTACCTTTCCCTGTCAAATTACATGTTTTTTAATTGATTTTAATCAGAAATTATGGCAAACGAGAGAGAGAACAATGTGGCTTATTTTTTATTTTTAAAAATTTAGTACTTGGAATTAAACCCAGAGGAGCTCTACCACTGAGCTACATTCTTAGCTTGTTTTATTTATTTATTTTGAGACAAAGTCTTGGTAAGTTACTGAGGTTCTTGATAAGTTGCTGAGGCTGACCTTGAACTTGTGGTCTTTCTGCCTTAGCCTCCTAAGTTGCTGGGATTATAGGTATGAGCTACCATGCCCAGCTAAATTTTATTTTTGAGACAATGTCTCTTTATGTTGTGCAGATTAGCCTCCAACTTTTGATCCTCCTCCTTCAGCCTTCTGAATATCTGGTGTGCCCTGCATACCTGATTATGGTTTGAATTTTTGTTCCCCCAGAATTCATGAGTTAGCAACTTTATCCCCCATGTCCTATGTTGATATTTACAGATGGGACCTGTTTTAGTCATCTTTTTCACTGCTGTGACCAAAAGACCTGACAAGAACAATTTTAGAGGAGGAAAAATTAATTGGGGCTCATGGTTTCAGAGGTCTCAGTCCGTAGATGACTGACTCCATAGCTCTGGGTTCAAGGTAAGGCAGAACATTGTGGCAAAAGGGAAGGGTGGAGGGAAAGCAGCTCAGAATTTGACAATCCAGAAGCAGAGAGAGCTGTTGCTCCCCAAGGATGAAATATATATATATATACCCCAAAGGCAAGCCCCCAGTGATATCCACTTCCTCCAGTCATACCTTACCTGACTACAGCCATCTCCCAGTTAATCCATTCAAGTGGATGACACTGTTTAGGTTAAAGCTCTTATGGCTGCATTGTTTTACCTATAACCTCCTTGTGTTGTCTCTCAAATGAGCTTTTGGGGGATACCTCATATCTAAACTTTGCCTTTAGAGGGTGATTGGGTCATGATGGTTCTCTTCTTTTGAATGGATTAATGTGCTTTTGTTATAAAAGCATCTGTCTCTGACATTTTTACTCTCATTTGCCTACCCTTCATTGGGACTTTGCGAGGAGTTCCTACCAGAAGGAAAGCCCTTACCACACATGGCCCCTTGACCTTGAACTTACTAGCCTTCTGAAGTTTAAGAAATAAATTTCTTTAAAAGACAAAATAAATTTCTGCTGGCCACAGTGATGCATGCCTCTAATCCCAGTGACTTGGGAGGCTGAAGTAGGAGGATCATAAGTTCAAGGCCAATCACAGCAATTTAGCAAGGCTGTAAGCAACTTACTGAGACCCTGTCTCTAAAAATAAAAAAGGGTTGGGGATGTGGCTGAGTGGTTAAGCGCCCTTGGGTTCAATTCCCAGTACCTTTATGCTCATTTTATATGAATATACTTTTGGGGTGCAGGTGTTCTATGTGTATGGTTATATACTCATACACATACAAATGTATATGTCTACATTTTCTATCTGTATGGGTTGAATATCTCTTATTTGAAATGCTTAGGACCACAAGTGTTTTCAGATTTGGGTTTTTTCCCAGTATTTACATAGACTTTACTGGTTGGGACTCCTTAAACCAAAATCCAAAATACTGCAGAAATTTAAAACTTTTTGAACTTCATGTTGGGACTCAGAAAGTTTCAGGAATCAGAGCATCTGGAATTTTTTGTTTAACAGTGTTCAACCTGTATACACATGTCTGTATATGAATTCATACCAGCACCTCCATTTGCAACTTAGGTACCTTAGGGTTCCTTCTTTTTCTGCTTATGACTCTTTTGTTTGAATGAGAAATTTGATCTTCTTTAATGTTAATAGTTTAGTTACTGGATCAGTTTTCTGTGTAACCAATCTGCTATTGCCCCTGCTTCCCTCTTTCTGACATATTAATACCCTAATTACCCAACTTGGACTTCCATGTTGTGCCTTCTACTTACTTGGATGCTCTTGACATCCAGAACTGCCCTCCTACTCATCTGTGACCACCCTGCTAACCCAATTTGTGTTCTTAATCTGTACCTTGGGCAGCCCTAGTAGGTAGATAGCCTGTCTGCTAGGATTCTGATACTCTACCTAAAACAACTTTTTGCTTCTCCATCAAATCCTGTGGATATCTTTCTTAACCCACTTGGACACAAACACTCCATGCTGGGCACCATCTATGAAAATAGTCTCCGTCATGCTCAGTTTCTAACACTGGGTAGTATTTCTGTATAGATGCCCTTCTCACCTTTGGATTACAAACTTGCCATGCTGGGTTACCTTACTCCTCTCAAATGGGCACACTTTTTGGACTTGAAGTGTAATTTGTGTAAGATCTGTGAACCTTGTGTGAGATCGTTGAAAATTTTAAATAGACCATAAATGTTACACTCAATGGTATACGTATTCTCTATAACTTGAAAATTGTGTTTCTTCTAGGACAGACTTAATTTCTTTAGAAAGTAAATAATTAAAATAGTCAAATGGTATATTCCATTCTGTATTTCATGGTAAGAAAGTATTTAGAAACTAATTGTGATTTTTCTTTTTTTATAAAGATAGAGGGACAGTGAGTGAGAGAGAGAGAAAACCAATTTATTTTTGTTTTTCATATAGCCTTTTTTGCTCTTACACTTAATTGTGTACGTGGTCCTGGGGTTTGAACCTGTGTACTTGTGAAGGCTAGGTAAGCGCTGTAGCCTCCAGGCCACCACTCCAGCCCCCAATTGTGATTTTTTTTTTTTTAGGGCTGAGGACCGAACTCAGGGCCTTGAGCATGCTAGGCAAGCACTCTGCCACTGAGCTAAATCCCCAACTCCTAATTGTGTTTTTTTTAATTGAAAAATAATATGTTAGAAAAAACATAATATGCTATATTATCTGTGGAACTCAAGTTAGTTCCCTCATGTCCCCCATGCTGTGAGTTGAATTCAGTGCTTTGTGTATATGAGGCAAGCATTCTAGCACTGAGCTACATCCCCAGCCCTCAAATTAGTTTTCTTTTCCTCAAATTGATATAATGTATGCTGCTGTATATTACCAAAATTATCTTAGAGATTTAGATTATTTTTAGAAACTAATAATAAAATACAATCTGGAAGAAACTATGAATAAATAAATATGTGATGGCAGACTAGTAAATTGGCTTAAACTTAAGAAACAGAAATATTTGTTGAAACAGAGCTTTACCCATCGGTTATTCTTGGACTCCATAGTTTTTTAGAAACTAAATATCCATTAGACCTGTTGATAGTACATTTTTTCCAGCAGAAATGCCAAGTATGATGAATGTCAAGCCTGAAATGTTTTTAACAAAATGAATGCTGTCTTTCTTAATTCAAAACCATATTGGAGCTGGGTATGGTGGCACATGCCTGTAATCCCAGTGACTGGAGGTTTGAAGCGAGGATGATTGCAATTTCAAGGCCAGCCTCAACAACTTAATGAGGCCCTAAGCAACTTAATGAGACCCTCTCTCAAAATAAAATATAACAATGGGCTGGGGATGTGGCTCAGTGGTTAAGTGACGCTGGATTCAATGTCCGGTACCAAAAATAAAAAGAAAAACAGAAAAGGAAAGAAAGAAAAAGAAAAGAAAAGACAAAAAAAAGGAACCATGTTGGTACATTGGAGATGCCAGGTACTTTGTTATAGAATGTCTGATGTGAAACCATAGCCTTGGAATTCACCAGATTATTGAGATAGTCAGTGGAAAGATGGAAGAATAAGGTTGTTACTTTCCAAACCCTATGTATGGTAGCTTCAGATTTAGAGTTGAAAAGAAAAGAACAAGATAAACCCTCTTATTTAAAACAAAGTGTTTACAAATGGATTTTTCAGATTTATAGTGTCTGCTTCTGATATCAGGGAGCATTCATTGAGTAATATCAGTTTTGAGCATAGGTTCACTTTTTGTTACATATGTAAAACATTATTAACACAAAGTAACATCCTTTTTTTTACTACAGATATTTCCATTTAGCTGCTTACTTGACAAGGGAATAGAAACTATTTTATTCCTTTTTGTTTGCAGTTCTGGGTATTGAAACCAGGGGCTCTTTAACCACTGAGCTGCATTTCTAGCCCTTTTTACTGTTATTATTATTATTATTCTTTTAAATAGAGGGACAATAAGAAAGAATCAGTTTTATCCAGTTTTTCTTGTGGCTTCTGTTGCTCCTATACTTTGTTGTGTATGTGGTGCTGGGGTTTGAACCCATGCATGCCAGACAAGTGTCTTAAGCGCTGAGCCATTGCTCCAGCCCTGCTCTATTTATATTTTTGAGGTGGGGTCTCACTGGCCTTGAACTTTTGTCTTTCTGCCTCATCTTCTTGAGTTGCTGAGATTACAGACATGAACCTTTGGGCCTTGCCCAACAGAAGCATCTTATTTACTGCTTTTTTTTTTGCTTCTATTTTTTTAAATCTTTGCATAGATGTAAGCCAGTTTTGTACAACTGTATTTTATTAACAGAAAGCAAATAATATAATCTTGAGAAAGTCATAAAGTAGATGGACTCAGAAAATTTTGGTCTTTACTCTCTGACCCTCTAGTGTCAGGTCAACAAGGGTAAGGTTTAAATGAATATTCCAAAAAGAAATAATAACTTACAGCAATTAACAAATTGTCTTATTTAATTAAGCCTTGCAGCAGCTTTTTGAGGCTGTGCCATGTCCATGGATAGCTCTACTTTTACTGTATTTTTAAAATTACATATTTTAGTAAAAAGTGAGAGGGAGCAAGAGTGTTTTAGGTCTTTGCATCTTTTCCTCAAATGAGCAATAACACAATAAAGCAGTAGAGAATGGGATGTGAGTGGTCACAGAGAGCCTAATTGGAAGCGGGGGGCGGAAAGTTTTATTATTAAGTCACTAAATTTCTCCTTCTCTCTTATTGTCCTGTGCCCTCAGGATAAAATTTCTGTCAACTTTGAGCGTGATGCATGTAGGGAAATTCTTTCACTCCCTCAGTGCGGATGTTAAGGAATAAAGGACTGAAGTGATCCAGAAATAATCAATGACATAAATAAATCAATTAGAGTTTGCAGAATGACTAAGCCAGCACTCATTTTTACATTGTTGCCTTTCCACCAGACTTGGGAAGAATTAATTTGTTTTTAGTACCTGAAAATAGTGATTTCATTTCTCCATTTCCTCCTCCTAGTTGACCTAGGCTCAGCACTGTTGCTCCAACATAAGACAAATTCTTGATATTCTGAATCTACTCCCCTTTCTGCTTAATTTCTTTTCTTATAACTCTATATTAATAATTTGTTAATGGAGTTATATTGTACTAGATATTTCTGCCACATGAACACATAAGTAGTATACTTATTGGAATTTTGGTCAACTTGAATTCATAATGAACCATAGGTGAGTTGATCAAACATTATTACACAAATTATTAGCAACATTAATAGAAAAAATATATAAGAAAACTACCATTTCAGGGCTGGAGCAGTGGCTCTGCTGTGACAGCGCTTGCCTTGCATGCGCAAGTGTGTAGATTCAAACCCCAGCACTACGTACACAACTAAGTGTTGGAGCAACGAAAGCGACATGAAAAACTAAGTGAAAATTGATTCTCTGTCTCTTGCTCACTCTCTCAGTGTCCCTCTGTCTTTAAAAAAATAAAAAGAAAAAAGAAAACTACCATTTCAATTGGTAGATGGAGGAAAGACTTCCTTAGAAAATGAAAGTAAAATAACTTTTAGATTTAACAAAAGGCCAGGAAGAGTAAACATATAAGTGCTGTGCAACCTTTTTTTGTTACTGGGGATTGAATCCAAGGGGTCAGTTTACCACTGAGCTATATCCCCAGTCCTTTTTATTTTTAATTTTGAGATAGGATCTTGATAAGTTGCACAGGCTGACCTCGAACTTGCGATCCTCCTGTTTAGCCTCTTGAGTTATTGGGATTGTAGGCATGTACTGCTGTGCAATTTTTAATCAGCTGTGAATATTAATGTTCATTAAATTTCACTTTTTGGGTACATATTTCAGTCTTTCATTATCTGTGATGAATTATGACAGTATACAGTATATCTTTCTTAAACCTCTCTCATTTGCAAAGTTGAAATCTTTCTTCAAATTGATAAAATAGACAGCTCCTTTCAGGTTGAACCTGTACATTTTTGAGTGCTGTTTGTTAGAAGTCATCTATTTTACTAAATTGACATTTCTTCATCGTTTTTTTTTTTTTGCACCAGGGGTACTTAACCACAGAGCCACGTCCCCAGCCACCCCTCCCCCCCCTTTTTTTTAAAATAATTTTTAAAAATTTTGAGACAGGGTCCAACTTGCTTGGGGCCTCTCTCAGTTGCTGAGGGTGGCTTTGAACTTGCAATCTTTCTGCCTCAGCTGCCAGAGCCAGAAAAAGTGACTTTTCCTCATCTTGAAAGAACTTTTTGAGGTTTTCATCACATATTTTATTGAATTTAGTATAACTGTGCCTGCAGCATTTTCTTTATCCTACAATAGAATAGCCTTAAGAGACAAATTTGTTTATAGCATGGCTACCTTCACAATTTTGTTTTTCACAAATAGAAGCTGTTTTTGTCTATGAAGTATATCAGGAACATTGTTAGAGACCATGCTTGCTCTTGTGTAATTCTCATTTGTACTTTCTCTCTCTTTTTTGTTAAAACAAATGGCTTTATTGTTGCATACTTTATATATGAAAAGTCACCCATTTAAAAGAGTACACTTCAGTGGTTGTTAATATATTTACAGAGTTATGTAACCATCAATATAATCTAATTTTGGAACATTTTTATCACTCCAGAAAGAAATCTCATTTGCCCCCTTCCCTGCCCAGTGGTTTTACGATCAACTTTTGTAAAACTAGTCTTTTCTCAGAAGCTGTCTTTCCGTTATGGATTTCCTATTTTGTTTCTAAATATTTTGTGTTTATAAATCTAGAATTTCATTGTTTCCTTATCTTTTTGAACTAATTTAAAACAGTGAAAGATAGATGTTGTGATGTAAACATGAAGTGATTAGCACTGCTTAGGATTTATTATTTTCATAGAATTAAAGTACCAGTGCTGTTGTTCAGGAGTTTTTTCATTAACTAGTAGAGACTACTTTGAATTTAGGACTGCATGACAATAGTGTGTTCATAGCATAGTTTTTACTACTTTCATGCTTTGGTATTGATAGAAGCAGATTTAAAAGAAAGTTCCATAGCCAGGTGTGGTGGTGCACCCCTGTATTCCCAGCTACTTGGAAGGCAGAAGCTTGAGGATTACATATTCCAGCCCAACCTGAGCAATTTGGCAGGACCCTCCCTGTCTCATAATAAAAAGGGCTGGGGAAGGGCTGGAGTGGTGGTATTTTGAAGTTACTTCCAACACCGATTTTCGTACCCTTAGAGAATATCTTGAAAATTATTTCCATCCAAAACCATAATTACAAAATAATTTTAAAGTAGCAGTTACAAATCTAGATTTATGGAGAGTTAAACTATTATAAAATACTTTGTATAGATAGAGGACTCTTTAATCACAACCTAAAATAGGTACTTATGCTTCCTGATTTAAGAGTATTGCCTACCTGTGCCTTTCTGTGGTCGGATGCCTCAGAGAGTGGGAAGTGTTTCCTTGGATGATGACATTCCTTTTTTTTTTCTCTTCTCAGACATAAAAATGAATTATGATGATTTTGGATTAAAATACTATTTCCAAACTGTATCAAAATAAAAGACCAGGTCTAGACTAATGGACTAATTAGAAAAGCCAATTCAAAGCTGATGTATGCTAGTATATGCCATCTCATATGTAAAGAATGCATGTTACACTGATACAGTTATGAAGGAATATATTGGACAGTCTTGGATTGTTTGACATTTCTTCTCTGTCTAGTTTTTTTTTTTTTTTTTTTTTTTTTAGAAAGAGGGACAGTGAGAGAGACAGAGAAAGGGAGAAACAACTTTATTTAGTTTTTCACATAGCCTTAGTTGCTCCAACACTCAGTTGTGTATGTGGTGCTGGGGTTTGAACCCGAGTCCTTGTGCTTGCAAGGCAAGCGCCGAAACTGCTGAGCCACCGCTCCAGCCCCTTCTCTGTCTAGTTTTAACCACTTTTAAGATTTAATAACATTTTTAGAGATTCTCTTGAACCTAAGGAATAAAGTTACAAAATTGGCCCAGAATGAAAGGAAAATTTATACTAAAAGAAAAAATATTTACTAATAACGATAAACACTTATGATATGGAGTTGATTTTTATGAATAACATTTCTGGTGAGAGAAAAGATATTCATTTCATGCATGTATAATTAGGTTGTTTAATGACTCTACATTTTTTTTCTCCTCCTATTTTCCCCTTCAGAATCTGTCTATGATCTTCTCCCAAAGGAGTTACAGTTACCTCCATCTAGTGAAACATCTGTAGCATCAATGAGTCAGACAAGCGGTGGTGAGGCAGGCTCGCCTCCTCCAGCTGTAGTTGCTGCTGGTATGCATTTCATTTTACTTTATTAAAAAAAACTAGGATATTATCTGGCCAACATGAACAGTGCTGTCAAAGTTCATATCAAAAAGAGTGTGATTTGAGGGTTTGTTTTAGGAGGTTATAGAATATATATCTTTAATCTTAAAATTTGTCAATATAATTTTCTAAATGTAATTATTAATTTAGAGTTTCACATTGGCACATCTGAAAGTGCCAACTCCTAAAATGGGTTTTGTCTTCAAATATGGGAACCATTTTAAAATTTTTGTTGGCTGCACATAAAAAGGTTAATACTAAAATTATATTTGAATTACTGTTTAACTTTCTGTTTTGTGTGTGTGTGTGTGACACTGAGGATTGAACCCAAAGGTGTTCTACCACTGAGCTATTATGTCTCCAGCCCTTTGTACTTTGCATTGTGAGACAGGGTCTCCCTAAATTGCTGAGGGTCATGATAATTTGCTGAGTCTGATCTCAAACTTGTGGTTCTCCTGCCTCAGCCTCCTGAGTTGCTAGGAATAGGTATGTGCAGCCTCCATCACCCAGCTGTCTATTTAACAATTATTTTTAAACACTTGCTCAAAGAGAAAAATACTTTATGTAATCTGAAAAAAGACTCAATCTTTCAAGTCTCTTTTCTGTTTGTAGCATATTACTATTGTTTACCTACGTTATTAAAAATATATGATTTCGCATTTATTTTAAATTTATTGAAAGTAATAAAGATTTGAATATAATATTTATCTAGCAATGAAGGAGTATAGAAAGTAAAGTTTGAAATTAATCAGATTTACTCAACTCTCAAATCATACACTTTATGTAAGATTGGTTCAAAATTTTATTTTGATTTACAATAAAAGATTGACAGATAAGCTAATGGAAAAGTTTTTAATTTATATATGACAAATTAGTATGAATGCTTTCCATAATATTTACTTACCCGACTGTAATTCTTTTTAAGTTGGGATTGTATACATTGCTAAGTGTGTTTGCTTTTGAAAAATGAAAAAATAATATATATACTGAAGTTTTTATCTGTCCTTCTAATTAGAGGTTTCTTACATAATAGGATGCCTCTTATCTAAAATCCACCAGTGCATTGTTTTCAGTTAATTCTTTAAGTTTCAAAAAGAGAACAGTGAAGTGGAAAGTAGTGGTTTAAATGTTTCCTAAACTGTATAGTGCAGTATGATGCCTTCCTGTTTGAGGGCAGAAAAACTTTAAATATGATAAAGAAACTTATCAGCTCTGCTTACTGTTCATGTGTTGCCAGAAATTTTCTAACGGTTTCTGTGGATTTAATTGTGAATTTGTGAGCTTTTTAGTAATCAAATTGATAAGATGACCTGGTTCACATTTTATCCACTGGGTTCTAAAATGGCTTGGAAAATTTTTCTGGAATTTAAACTTTCAAATCTAGTTTTAAAAATTGTTATCAGATAATAAAATATGAAATAAAATATTTTTATGAAGTATTTCACTTTAAATCCACATGTAGAAATTGACTAACTGATTTCCTTTGTATCTTTTGAGATTATTTTTTAAAGATATTGAATCTGTATAGAACTAAAAGTCTGTTTCTTCTGTGCTTTTTAACATCTGTTTATAGTAGATCCAGTTCCTTTTAAAAGCTGAAAAAGTGTTAGCTAGTTTTGGTAAAAGAATAACTCTTCATTTTAAATAATGCCAAATTAAATTTCAGAAATTCCTATTTATAAATATTAAAAATTTATGATTTTGGATCACTAATGAAATATTGCTCCCTACCCCCAAAATAGTTGAGAAAATCCTCTCCAGATAAGTTAGATTGAAGTTATAAGCTGAAAAATCATGAAAATAAGAGATTTGACCAAAGGAAGTATTCTGAAGTAATAAATCCTTGTTATCTTGAAATGATTGACCTAATAAAATTTGTGAAGAGAGTGAAGAGGTAACCTTGAAAGCTTTCTTTTACTTCCACAGAAAGTTTCTGTGATTTTTTTTTTCTGTGATTTTTAAACATAATTTACTTTTAGTAACCCATAGTTTATTCTAGTATTACAATGTCATATTGGTAGAAAGATTCCTTTATTTTATACCATTAGAGATAAAAAGGCTTAAATTATAGAATACTTATTGTAGGGAAATCTATTAGTATAAATCATTAGAGTCACATTTTTATTTGATATACTAATGTCCTTGGTGATATAACTGTCAAAAAGAGTTTTTGGAGTATATTACCAAGTTACTCAATGTTTTCCTGGCCAAAAGACAAGATGTCTAGGGAAATGCACATTAGTTTAAATTTCTGTAAATTAAAAAAAAAACTATAGCTTTTGCTGTTTAAATATGAAATGCATAAAAATGATGACTCTTATGTAGTTAATTCTTCAGAGTTTTGAAGGAGCCGGATTGGCTGCTATCAGGTATGAGGGCCTGGTGGGAACAGACTTCTAGTTCTGCCATAAAGGTTTGTGTTTCACAGTTTTAAATCAATTTAAATTTTAAAATTTAAAGGCTGGGCATATGGGTGTTCATGGGCATTCTTTGTTATTTATTACAAAAGTATTTCTCACATTCACCAATTTAGATTTTTTCCCCCTCACATGTTACTGATGGCATAAATAAATATGATGCTGCTAATCCACAATCCAGAATACTGGGTAAAGGATGTCTCTCAATCTTTTCTATTTCTTTTTTTTTTTGCTTCCATACTGTTCACATCTTTACATGCATTCATCAATAATATCTTTTTAATCCTGTGAATCTCAGGGGTGGGATGTGTGGACAAATGATTATGCACAATTTTCTCTCCTTTCCATGGAGCTAAGTGTCAGAATAAGGAAGATATAGTTGAGAGTAATCAGTCAGAAATTAGTTTGTGTCCCAAGTTTGAAGAATTCTGTGTTCGTCTCATGTAAAGTCAGTTGAGAGTTTAAGGTTCAGTATATGAGTAAGTGAAAGCTTTAGAAATAAAACTTTTTGAACACTGTTGTAGATTCTCATTAGTTAAGACAGAGGCCATTTTTCTTAAATAAAAAAGTTATCCAAATGGACTTATTTACTTATTTATTTTTTTGGCAAAATGAGCTGATCAATAGAAAGGCAAGTCATAAAAGGATTCCTTTTTTTTTTTTTTTTTGAGAATCCTATTATAGTATAGGTTATAAAGAATTAAAATTTAGGTATTATTTAGGAGAATTGAAACAGTTATACCAAAATTTGGGGTTTTGAAATGAAGTATGAAAGGTTTTGTTTAAAAAACAAAACGGGCTGGAGCAGTGGCTCTGTGGATGAAGTGCTTGCCTAGCATGTGTGAAGCCAGGTTCGAACCCACACACCACATACACAACTAACTAATTGTTGGAGAAACAAAGGCCTTTCTCTTTCAATCTTTCTTTCTTCTTTCTCATTGTTCCTTTCTCTTTCTAAAACAAAACAAAACGGCTTTTTTGTGATACAATTCACTTGCTATACAATTAAGTAATTATCTTTTTTTTTTTTTAAATTGGGGCACTTAACCACTGAGTCACATTCCCAGCCCGTTTTTTATTGTTTATTTTGAGACAGGACCTCACTAAGTTGCTTAGGGCTGGTTTTGAACTCGGGATCCTTTTGCCTCAGCCTCCCGAGCCGCTGGGATTATAGGCATGTGCCACAGCACCTGGCCTAAGTATCACTTCTAATTTGTTGTCTTTAGAGTTTTTATCCTTAGGTTTACTTGATTTACTTGCAATAGGAAGTCTTTCACAGAAGTCAACAATAACTTAGTCTTCATTTTAAGAAATCAAATTGTTTTGTCCTATACTAGACTGTCTTCATTATATGACATTATATTTATTAGTTTATATCAAAATATGTTATTTTGCCAAGGTGACTTTCATATTTCTTTAAAAATTTTTATTCAGATTTTTGAGCTAAATAATGAATAAAGTAAACTGTACTTTTATAATTCAGTCAGAGAATCTTCATAACTAGTTTATAATTTTTTGTGATAAAGTTGGTATTTTATTTTCAGTAATTATATGCTAGTACTTTTTTTTTTTTTTAGAGAGAGATAGGGACAGTGAGAGAAAAAGAGAATCAAATTTATTTAGTTTTTCAAATGGCTTTTGTTGCTCAGACACTTGTGTAAGTTGTGCTGAGTTTTGAAAACGCATCCTCACACATGCCAGGCAAATGCTGTAACTGCGGAACCACCGCTCCAGCCTACTAGTACTTTTTTTTTTTTTAAATAGAAAGAGGGGACAGAGAGAGAGAGAGAGAGAGAAGCAATCTTTATTTAGTTTTTCGTATGACCCTCATTCCTGGGACACTTTGCTGTGTACGTGGTGCTGGGGTTTGTATTTGCGTACTTGCGCGTGTCAGGCAAGCGCTGTAACCGCTGAGCCACCTCTCCAGCCCCACTAGTACTCTTTTTAGAAGTAATACAATCTCAGTACAGTAATATTTCAAAGCATTTTTTTTTTTTAAAGAGAGAAGGACAGTGAGAGAAAGAGAGAATCAATTTTTATTTAGTTTTTCATGTGGCCTTTGTTGCTCCAACACTTTGTTGTGTATGTGGTTCTAGGTTCAAACCTGGATCCTTGCATATGCCAGGCAAGCATCATAACTGCTGAGCCACCACTCCATCCCCTCAAAGCAGTTTTTAACATGTATGGAATATACAATCATAAAGAATGTATCATAGAAATTTCTGTTGAATATTTCCAGTAATTGGATCACTGTAGGTTTTTTAAGGCTGTAATTTAAGTTCATAACTTTACATAAAGTGATCTATATAATAAACTTCTTTTAGTTGGGCATGTTGTTGCATGCCTGTAATCCCAGCAGCACTAGAGGCTGAGGCAGGATGAGAACAAGTTCAAAGCCAGCCTTAAGCTACTTAGCAAGTCCCTAAGCAACTTAGTGAAACCCTGACTCAAAAAAAAAAAAAAAAAAAAAAAAAAAAAAAAAAAAAAAAAAAAAAAAAAAAAAAAAAAAAAAAAAGAAAAAGAGAAAAAAAAAGAGCTGGGGATGTGGCTCCATGGTTGAGCACCCTGAGTTCAATCCCTGGTACCAAAAATAAATAAATAAATAAACAATTTTTTTTGAAGAACTTTGAATTCTATGCCATGGCAATTAATCTGAAGTATATAATCGGTGGTTTCTGTGTTGAAAGAACCTAATTAGAGCTGTAGGAGAGGATACTAGAGAACTAAATTAATGTCCTACAACCAAAGAACAGGCAGGCTTAATCTTTTCAGACCTCTTAATCATTTAAATTAAACTCAAAGGAATTTCTAAATCATTCATAACAACAAAAACATGCAAAAAATGAGATGCAGAAAATGTTATTATTTTTGTGTTACCACCATGTAATTGGAATTGTACTAAATTATTTGTATATCATTGTATATTGCAATGCTTCTAGCTACAAGGTACCCCTCTTCTTTATTGTTGAGGTCTTAGTCCATTGTACTTTAGGGAATTTAATATTGTATGTTATCAGAGGCATATAATATCCTAGATGAGGAGGTTTGTAGGTTATTAAGTTGAAAAGTCATACCCTTTTCTTACAAATGTGAGGACTTGCAAAACGGAAATAGGATTTCTAGAAGATACTAATTTTTAAAAAAGTAATTCACAGTAACAGAATTTTATGTCTTGTTGAATTTATTATAACAATTACTTGTATTAGAGAGTACTTACTGCTCTGTAATTTGAATTTCATTCTTGAATAAATTTGAAGAATAAACTTGCTTGCTGGTTTAACTGGTTCAATATATTTCAGAATTTTCAACATTTATGTAGTATGTTATTTGTGAATGAAAACATCAGCAAGAAAGGTAATTCACCTGTTGATGTTGTAAGAAAAAATGTTGTGAGTTCATGTCATATGGCCTCTCTGACTTTTCATAGAAAATTTGACCATTTCAAAAGGAAAGTCATATCCTAGTTACAAACATGTTTTGCAAGTAGATTTAACACTCTGAAATTTCATAGTAAAATGTAAATGTATATACTTACATGTACAGAGAGCTTGTATGTATATACAGATTTATTAGAATGAAAAGTATAAGCAAACTTGGGTCCATAGCTATTAGTTTAGAAACAATTACATCTACAATATAATTTTTTTTTTCCTTTAAAGAGAGATAGACAGCAAGAGAGAGTGAGAGAGAATCAACTTTACCTAGTTTCCCTTGTGGCCTTCATTGCTCTGATACCCCTCTGTGTACGTGATGCTGGGGTTCAAACCTGGGTCCCTGCTCATGACAGGCAAACACTGAAACTGCTGCTGAGCCACCGCTCTAGCCCCGGCTATCCACATTATAAATTGTCATTAACAGAAAGTAAACTTGGACTAATATACTGTGTTCCCATTAAATATATTTTCCTTTTAATTTTTAGTGACAACTTTTTTTCCCCCTCTGTGTTGGAGATGACACCCATGGCCTGTACTTTCTGGGCAAGTACAAGTGCTCTACTGCTATGTTACATTCCTAGCCCTATTTATTTTATTTTGAGATAGGGGCTTACTAAGTTGCCCAGACCATCCTCAAACTTGTGATCCTTCTAGCTCATACTAATAAGTAGCTGGAATTATAAGTATGTGCCACCATATCTGAATGTTCAATAATTTTTATAAATAATTGTTATTTATTCTGTTTCTGATTTTTAAAAAAGCACATTTATATGTTACCCAAGTCTATTTTATTTTAATTAATATTTTGTGCTAGGCTTTGAACCCAGGGCCTAACACATGCTTGGCAAGACTTCTGTCACTGAGGTATAGTCCCAGCCCTTAGAACTTCATTTGAAAACTGGTCTGATTCTTTTTTTTTTTTTTTTTTTTTTTTTAAAGAAAGAGGGACAGAGAGAGACAGAGAAAGAGAGAAACAACTTTATTTAGTTTTTTTCGCATGGCCTTAGTTGCTCCAACACTCAGTTGTGTATGTGGTGCTGGGGTTTGAACCCTGGTCCTCGTGCTTGCCAGGCAAGCGCCGAAACCACTGAGCCACCGCTCCAGCCCCCTGGTCTGATTCTTAATCATTTGTAGGCCAAATACTTACACAAAATAGATACTATTTTTATGTGTACAATTTACTTAAGTTAATGTACCAGGCTGGGTATGTAGGTAAGTAGTAGAGCACTTGACTAGAATGTGCAAGGCCCTGTATTCAACCCTTGGTACTGGAAAAGAAGGGAAAAAAATTAATGCACAGTTGTGAGCTCATTTTTTATCTTACCAATAACATCGTAAGCAAAAACATTGACATAACTCATCTAGTAAAACAGTTTTACTTGTTTCTTTGGTATATTTTCTTTTAACAAATGCTACCATTTAGCTGGGCATTGTGGTGTATGCCTGTAATTCCAGCTTCTTGGGAGGCTGAGGCAGGAGGATTTCACGTTCGAGGCCAGTCTCAGCAATTTAGCAAGACCCTATATTTAATCCATATATGTTTATTTTTTATTTTTATTTTTTTTTTAAAGAGAGAGGGACAGTGAGAGAGACAAAGAGAGAAACAATTTTATTTAGTTTTTCACATGGCCTTAGCTGCTCCTACACTTAGTTGTGTATGTGGTGCTGGGGTTTGAACCCGGGTCCTTGTGCTCGCCAAGCAAGCGCCGAAACCACTGAGCCCCAACACTCCAGCCCCAAATCCATATATATTTATATAATAATTTATAAATGCTACCATTTTACTATGTAAGGTTTTTTTTGTGTAAAAGAAAGTCATATTCTCAATAGGAACCTTTGTATATAAGAAGAACATTGATAGAGTGATGAGTTGTAGGAACAATAGTTTGTTTTTTTTTTAAAGAGGACAGTGAGAAAGAGACAGGCAGAATCCAGAGGGGACAGTGAGAGAGAGAGAGATAGAATCAGTTTTTATTTAGTTTTTCACATGTTTTCATTGCTCTGAGACTTCGTTGTATATGTGATGCTGGGGTTTGAACTCGCATACTTGCACATGCCACGCAAGCGCCATACCTGCTGAGCCACCCCTCCAGCCCCGGAATCAATTGTTTATTGAGTTTTTCACATGGCTTTTGTTGCTCCGACACTTAATTGTGTGTGTGGGTGCTGGGGTTTGAACCCGTGTACTTGCGCATGCTGGGCAAGCGTTCCAGCCCCCGGAAGAACAGTTTCTAAAGGGTTCATAGTTCTATAAAGTTGGCTATTTAATTTTTTACTTATACCTGGGTATTTGTCAGTATAAAAAATGTATTTACCAACTAGTGTAATTTGTTTTTATATTAAGTTATTTCAGGTAGAGGATTTTGTCTGGGATTTAGTCACTTTACCCACTGTTGACCAGTGATGCTACACAGTAGTACTTCAGTCTCTGGATAATAGAAAGCATCTTTTTGTTACAATAGGAAGAACTTAAAAAGAATTTAAAAATAAAATTATTGTACTGTGAATGTAGTTCCAGCTAGAGCACTTGCCTATGTATGAGTCTCTGAGTTCAATTTCCAGCACTACAAAAATAAATAAATAACAAGTAATTTAATGTATACCTAGTATATGTTTTACACTTTACTTAGATAATTTAGGTTGTTGGAACAACAGATACATTTAAAACATTACCCTAAATGTCAGAAAAAATTCATTTTATTTTCCAGGAAGCATTCTTTAATAAATATTCCATGCATACACTACATTCTGGCAAGGTAAAAATAGTTATCATCATGGACTGGGGATGTGGTTTGTAAAAGTGGTTGCCTAGCATGTGTGGAGCCCTGGGTTCTATCCTCAGCACCAAAAAAATAAAAGTTACATTACAGCAATGCATCACTTAACAATGGGATAAATTCTGGGAAATGCATCATAAGGCAATTTCATCATTGTGCAAACAACAAAGTGTACTTAACACATACTAAGAGAGCCATGTCACTAGATCTCATTAGACCACCAGTGAATGTGCAGTCTGTTAACTGAAAAGTCATGTGATACATGACTACTTTAGTAGAGCTCATTAAAAACTAGAAAAAATAATTATTTGATATTATTAGAATCCTAAATTTTAGTTTGATGGGGTGAGGAATAAAGAGATGGTCTCCAATAAATCAGTAGCAAACTTTTCAACTTCAACAGTAGTGCAATTATTTAGAGCCTTTTGGATCAGACATTTTATGCACAGTAACATATCTAATTTAAAATTATAAATTGGTAACTTTGAGGGGAGGAAAAGTAACTGTGGGAATCAGTATGGCCTGGGAAATGAAAAGATTCTTTTGATGCTAAAATATAGATATCTCTTGCAGCTGGAGTGTATTATTCAGAACTATAATCTTCCATTCTTTAAGAGAGTTTGAATATGAGCATAGCCTAAAAAACATGTGAAGGAGAGAGCATTCTGACTTATGGATTAGTTTGCATTTATGAACAGAAAAACAAATTGGTGAATATGATTTAACAAAAAAATTGGGTAAGAAATTTTCCCATGTGCGTTTATTTGGATGTTAATAATTTAATTTTTAAAGTTTATTTTAAAACATTGCTTATTGTAGCATGTAAACTTTTGTTGGGTGGGAAAAGTACAGATGGGAAATTGAAATTGCTTTAAACATGTAAATGAAATGATCAATCCTACATTTTTTTGTAAATTAATCTGGATTGCTTATTTTATATGCTGGGATGCTAGCTGTTTTTTCTATTAATACACTTAACTTGCATTCTAGCTTCGCCATTCAGAGACAGGCATCGTGTGGTGGGTTGTGTGACAGTGTCTGTCAATAGTGAAGACAAATAGTGCCAGAGACACTTAACCCATCCAATCTCACCCAGGGTATAGGTCGGTCTCGTTTTCAGACTTTTTCATAAGTCTTTTCTTCTTTCTTTCTTCCTTCCTTCCTTTTTTTTTGTTTCTAAATAGTGAATTGATACTGATTGAAACTAAACCTTTTTGTAAAGTTTTAGACTTTACATTAATATTATAAGAAGAATAGTAGAAAATAAACATTGGCATGTAAGGTGTGACAAAGCAGGTTTGCAGCCACTTTGTGTGTTCTAGATATTTTAATCTCTTGACAACATGAATGTTGACCTTATAATTTTTTCTCTGAATATCTTTCTTCTTTAATCTGAAAATATATCCTTATATCTGGAGATTTTTATCAGACAAGATGTTTAGATTTGAAGTCATTGTTACCAGTAAGAAAAACATAACCATTACAAAGAATAAGGTTCAACAGTGCATTTTACATCAGAAAATTGTTTTCAGTTATCCTGTATTGGTTTTTATGATTACTTTCTGATAGTCAATAGTTTACTCTTCGTTCCACTATTGGTTCACTTAACATACTTAAAATTTTTTATGGCTTTTTTTTTAAAGAAAACTCTATAATAGATTTTTGCGCAGATGTTGAAAATTATAAAATGTATGTGCATATTTATATTTAAATTCTAGGGACAGAATTGATTTTGGAAGTTTAGTTAAATGTCATTTTTGTCATATATTTTAAATCATTGCAGATATTTGCTGCTTTTGAGAACTTTAAAGAATGCTTCTAATTTCTAGAGCTATTAAAATTATAGTTAGTCCTATATGAAATATAGCCTTATGGCATTTTTAAGCACTAAAGTAACTTCTAGTTGACACATCTAGAGCTAAGAGTTTTAATTTTAAAATATGGTTTAAGTAAGGGGTATATAAAATTTGTAACAGGTTTCTATATGTGATACCATTTAAAATCCATTTTAATCTTTCTGGTCAAATTAATACTTGCAAATTCTGGGATATCCATGTAGTCCATGTAGATATTATCTGCCAGGTCCCCCCCCCCCCAAACTACTTTGAATATTTATAACGGACCTTAGGGACTCCAGCAATTCATCCCCATCCCTGAGTCCCTCCTGTCCTTGGTTCTGGGGCCTCAGGGCCTCACATGTGCTGGAAAGCACTTTACCAGAGTGAACTACACTGAAGAGTATAGCTTATTCATCATTTCTTAAAAGAAACCATATATTCAGTTCCAGTTCACAATTATTACTGGGATTTGTTTTGGTAATTGGCTACTGTTAAAGGTGGAATTATTAGACTTAAATATAGGACACCGTAGATATAATTCTTCCCATCATTTTTTTTTTTTTTTTTGTACTGGGGATTGAACCCAGGTGCCCTTCCCCAACCTTATTGAAATTTTTTATTTTGAGAAAGGGTCTCACTAAGTTGCTTAGAGCTTTGCTAAGTTGCGGATGCGGACTTTGAACTTAAAATTGTCCTGCCTCAACCTCCTCAGCCCCTGGGATTACATTTGTGAGCCACCACACCTGGCTTTCCCATCACTTTTTTTTTTTTTTTTTAAGAGAGAGAAAGAGAGAGAATCAGTTTTTATTGAGTTTTTCACATGGCTTTTGTTGCTCCTACACTTATTTGTGTGTGTGGGTGCTGGGGTTTGAACCTGTGTACTTGCGCATGCCAGGCAAGCGTTGTAATCGCTGAGCCACTGCTCCAGCCCCCTTTCCCATCATTTTTAAAGTATTAAATCTATTCTGAAATTATAAATTTCCATTCATAAATTACAAATTGATCAATCAATTTTCCTTTTGGTTCATGGTATTCTCTGTGGTTGCAGAAAATGCTGTGGAAGAATGTTCTTCTGTGTAAATTATACTAAGTTCAAGAATAATTATTTCATAAAGGAAAGACAAGTAAAGATTTATGTATATGATACTTAAGTGAGAATAATTTTAAGAAAAAATTGAGAAAAACTCGTAGGTTTATAAAGGATTGGTAAACAGAAAGTAAAATTATGAAGTTATGAAGCAGATATATATTGTAACTTCTGCTCAACGAGGAAATTAAAAGTTATGAAAATATTTTTATGTTGGAGTTTCTGTATTTTTATATGCAGCAATTAAACACAGACTCTGCATTCTTATAAAAAGAGACTCAGCACCAAAAAGGTATGAGGGGAAAAAGTAGTTATCATTTTTTGTTTATAGGAATTTATAAATAAAGAATATATAGATGGGGCAGGATTATATTATCACTTTAGTTCTGTGGAATGCCAGTTAAGCTGTTTCTTGCTATTTTATTTAGTGATCTAATGAGTGAAAGCTCTTTATAGATAGATTTTTTTTCCTTTTTGGTGATTGAACCCAGGAGTACTTTACCACTGAGATACATCCACAGCCCTAGCATTTTTTTTATTTTCTATTTTGAGACAGGGTCTCACTAAGTTGCTGAGGCTGATGATTTTAAGTAAATTTACAATTAGTGTTTAGAAATCTAAAATGTTCTTGATATTTTAAATTTTTTTCTGACACGAGGTCTCTCTAAATTGCTGAGATTGAACTTGAACTCTTGATTCTCCTGTCTTAGTTCCCAAGTCACTGGGATTATAGATATGCAACACTGTGCCCAGTTATATTTATATTTTCATAGGATAATATTAAGGATATTTTTATTTGTGGTAAATGTATGGGTTAATATGCAAGTAGGTAATTTGGCTTATATATAGTTTGAAGGAAGAAAGTTGTTAAGTGTCTATAGAAATAGCAGTTGCCTCAAACCCTTTGTCTCTTCCCTGTATCAGAAAATGCTATTGTAATAATATATACTTGAAGCATTTTGACTAGTAAATTCTTTTTTCTTCCCCCTGCATTTCTTTGCCAATTTAATTCAACACACATATTAAATTTTGGCTTCTAACTTAACTATAAATCAGAGTTTTCGTGATTCCTTTGTTGGGTTCAATTAATTTGCTAGAGTGACTCATAGAACTCAGGGAAATAAGTATGTATATTGGTTTATTACATAGGATATTTTAAAGGACGTAAATGAATAGCAGATGAAGAAATACATAGAGTGAGGTCTAAAAGGGTATTGAGCTCAGAAGGTTTGATCTTGGTGGAGTTTAGGTGTGCCTCTCCTGGTGCACGGGTATGTTCTTCATTTTCCCAGAAGCCCCCAGAACAGAGTCTTTTTGGATTTTTACGGAAGCTTCATTATGTAGACATGATTTAATTAAGTATTGTGGCCATTGGTGATCAATGCAACCTTCTCTCCCTCTCCCCTCACCAGTGATGGGAGGATGGGACTGTTAAGGTCTTTCCCCTAAGTGTTAGGTTTGTTCTCCTGACAGCTATTTCCCTACCCCCCGAATCCTCTGGTTGTCTAGAGACTTGGCAAAAATCACCTTATTAATAAAAACCCAGGGGTGGTTGAATGAATGGGGCTTGTTATAAATAACACAAGACTATCATTCACTTTTATCACTATGAAGCAAAAAGTCAAAATTTTAACTGAAGGTATTCTTTATTTGTTCTACTCAGGAATTATAGGAGTTATAGGAGCTATAAATCAGGACTATGGATGAAAACCAAAGTATATATACCATAATATCATCATAGCCACATAGCTTGCTTTTGAATTCATAATTGTTTTTCACATATACTTTCCATTTGACATGGACAGTGATCCTGAGATGTTCACATTCTGCATTCTCATGTACGTGACACTTAGATTAAAAACCAACCGGTGGGTCAAAACAGTTTTATGAAAATACAAAGTCACAGCATTCATGCTGCATGCTTTGGGTTCCACTGTAAATACTACATGCTACATACTTGTATTTCTCTGAACATTAAGAATATAGACTCATACACAAAAAAAATTAGTTTCATTTTTGCCAATAGTTGGAACAGATGGAGGAATGTTAGACACGCTTTTCCTATTTTTTTAAAAAATGAGTTCTGTAGTATTTTTAAAAAGGAAAAAACTTTATATTTAAACTCAAAGTGGCTACAAATCAGCTTCTAAACTGTCACTGACATTAGCATCTAGATTTTGTAGTTCTTACAAATCTTTTAAAGTATTTATTTACTAAGAATTCTTTTAAAATATTTACTAAGAAAACATTGCATTAATGCATGACACAAAATTGATAAATTTTTCTTTAAATTGGAATGCAGTTTAAAAGTGACTGAATTTTCTAATTTCAGCTACTGCATTTGACAAGGATACAAACTGGAAAATGGAACTGGTATCATCTAATTACTTTAGGTTCTTTGCCTTAATTATAGTTGGGTAAAGTCTTTCAATGTGGAATTATGTAGATCACTTTTTTTTTTTTAAGAGGGACAATGAGAGAGAAAGAGAAACAATTTTATTTAGTTTTTCATGTGGACTTCATTGCTCCAACACTTCGTTGTGTACGTGGGTGCTGGGGTTTGAACTCGGTATTGCGCATGCCAGGCAAGCGCCGTAACCGCCAAGCCACCACTCCAGCCCCTAGATCACATTCTTGATGGCAAATATTTATTGTGCATTTCACCCTTTTGCACTTCACCCTTTTGACAGCAATGAAAAATTCTGGGTGGTTGTACATCTTTGAAATATTTTAATTGTTTTGATACCTGTTTTTCTTTTTAATTTTAGGCAAGAGGTCCTGGGTGTTGAACCTAGGGACATTCTGCCTCTGAGTTGCATCCTAGCCCTTTTTATTTTTATTGTTTTATTTTGAGACAGGGTCTTATTAAATTGCTCTTGCTAGCCCCAGTTCTCCTACCTCCCAAGTAGCTGGGATTATAGGCATGTATCACCATGCTTGGTTTAAAGCATGTTTTCAATAAAAAAATAAATTTTGAAAAAAAAATACATACTTGGCTTTTGAATGTCTAAACATTGGCATTCTTATTTTTTATAACTGATATGAGTATTGCAACTTCATTAGTGTACATCATAGTTTTGAATTTTAATGTACACTTTAAAACTGGTATCAATGGATATGTATACAAATTAATTTTAGATTTAAACATCTTTTAGTTCTCTGTCACATGACCTATTTTTATTTTTGTGTTCACAATTATAAACCTTTCTATATTGATATTTATAAAATTTTACCAGTAACAACTTCCAAACTAAGCAATATTAGTGTGACTCTGAGGTTATGTTTTAAGAGCACAGGTAGTATTATGTCTTCAGTATGACTGCCAGTCACACAGTTGGGAAAGATCTATTTAAGTCTTTTTTTTTTTTTTTTTTTGCTAGGTGTAATAAATAGTTTTATTTAAAAAGTCTTTATGGGAGTTAATTCTGTTGCTCTACAGAGATTTTTATGCTTTACCTTTTTTTGTTAGACTTTGGACAACTATTAACTGTTAGGACGAAATTCCTTAATAGTCTCAATTAAGCAGGTCCTTTAAAAGAGAAAGGAAATGGACAGTGTTAAGTAGTTACTGAGCACATAATCAAGTATTTTATACAAGAAGTCCATCTGACAATCAGTTCTTACTCTGTTTTCATTCAGTTTTAAGGGATGTATCTATTTCTTTTAGGGCTCATGGTTTTGAACTGTCACTTCCAACTTTTAGAGACTCTCAGTGGTTAACTGATTTTTCTTCTACAATCCAGCATGTTCCAAATCAAAACTTTTTCACTTCGTTTTCCTAGATTTTTACACACAATCATAGCGATGGTACCAGTTCCATTTTGCCTCTAATTCAGTTGATTATATACTTTTTCTATTTATTTCTCATTTTATAATTGATATCTGGAATAATCAGCAGCTCTTTTCTCATTTATTTTCTCATATTTTTATTCCAGGATTTGCCTCTGAAGCAGGGAGTGTCTGCATTAAAAATGACCTGTAGTTCTCTGCTTCATAGGTTAGAAACTTATTTTAATATTTTGTGGCTAAGCACAGTCCCAATTTTCAAATTCTGTAATGAATTAATTGGCATTGAATGTGGACCACAAACATATTTCATGTTGGGGTTTTCTTTATTACTTTAAATGATTAAAATTCAAGAGAACGTCCAGCTGAGGCAATAAAAGCTTTATTCTTGCTATACAGCTTAAAACATTATATTAGATTTCAAAAATCTTATTGATTATAACACAAGTAAAATAATGCTATTTGGACATTTTAAAAAATTACTTTACTTAGGGCTTGTATTGCTTGAAACATTTATATTCTAAAAGTTAACAAAATTCCAACTATTCATTTTGGGGAAAAAAACAATCAGTTCACAAATCACATTTTCAATGGGACTGCTAGCCAGCATAGGTGAAAACATGTATAGTATATTTACTCTTGAATTATACACTGCAGATGCTTCTTCAGCTCCCTCCTCTTCCTCCATGGGCGGTGCTTGCAGCTCCTTTACCACCTCTTCCAGCCCTACCATTTATTCTACCTCAGTCACCGACAGCAAGGCTATGCAAGTGGAGAGCTGCTCCTCAGCCTTGGGGGTAAGTAACCGAGGGGTAAGTGAAAAGCAGTTAACCAGTAACACAGTTCAGCAGCATCCATCAACCCCGAAGAGGCACACAGTTTTGTACATCTCACCACCACCTGAGGACTTGCTGGATAACAGTCGGATGTCCTGCCAGGATGAGGGGTGTGGATTGGAATCTGAGCAGAGCTGCAGTATGTGGATGGAGGATTCCCCCTCCAACTTCAGTAACATGAGCACCAGTTCCTACAATGATAACACTGAGGTACCTCGTAAATCACGAAAACGAAATCCAAAGCAGAGGCCGGGGGTCAAACGACGAGATTGTGAAGAATCTAATATGGATATATTTGATGCCGACAGTGCCAAAGCACCTCACTATGTGCTTTCTCAGCTTACCACGGACAACAAAGGCAACTCAAAAGCTGGAAATGGGTTGGTATTCACATTTTTTAAAGTTCTATCACCATTATGCAAAACAAACAAAAAAAATTATTCCCAAGTTAATTGCTCACCTCAAATTTTCATATAAAGCAATGATACTAATTTTATCATTGAAATACATGAAAGTTTTAACTTAAAATTATCAAGTTTTACTAGAGAAAAAAATAAAATAATAATAGAGTATAGAAGTAGGTGTCTTATGAGGATAGGTAGTAGAAAATGAAAATAATCTGCTTTGAAATAACTTCTAAATTTCAAGTGAATTTATATTTAAAAAAATTTTTGCTTATTGATATAAGTAGCAATGTAATGACTCTCACTAAACCAACTCAAGAACATTCTCCAAAAGCTAATTTGTGTTCTCTTTGAGATCATATCTTCATATGGTTCACTCCATTACATTTTTGATATTTTAGATTTTATCTTTGTTTCTTTCTCTTTGCTTGATGAGAACAAGAAAAAACTAAATTGGTCATTTGATTCTAGTCATTTAGGTTCATTGTTTTAAACTTTTTTTTATTTAATACATTGTGTTAATTCAGATTTTTTTAAAAATAAGAAAACACTATTTCTTTTTCTATGATTCTGAGTTACTTATTTGGAAGATACTGGAACAGAATCATGGTACACATTCTGAATTTTTGTTAATTTGTGCCAGTTCATACTGTTCACTAAATACATTTCAGTAGTTATGCTACAATGCAGTATGACTTATTTTAACTTTTAATTCTTTAGTATTTTAATTTGTAAAATTTAATTGCTAGACTTAAAATTAGACTTTCCCACAGTTTATTCAGTATAGTTTAGTAAAATTTAACTCACTGGATTTTGAGAATTACTTTTCTGGGAGGCAGGGTATGATCATGATTCTTTCTTTTACCCAGAATTCCTTATAATTTCAGTTTAGCACACACACACACACAAAAAGCCCAGAAACTTTAGTTTGGTTTACTACATGATGATATCATTGATCTCTCTTACATTAAAAATCTGATTGACTATTGCAGAATATTCTTAATATATTTAAGCATGACCTTAAATATTCCCTCTGTACATTTAAAAAGTAATATCCATCATTTAAGCAAGAATTAATCTATATTGATTTCTTTTACACTTTCATTTAGTATTCTTGTGGAGCAATATAGTTTAATAAAATGCACATTTAAGTGCTTTTCCATTTTTATAAAGGCCAGTTTAGGAAGTTTCCTAAAAGAAAACAAGGTATACCCTTTCCTGAAATGTTGCCATTTAGCAGACTCAGGATTTTCAGAATATAACATCTGTAGAACTATTACGTACCGAATAAGGCTGTGAAATATAATGAATATCATAGGTCCTTTAAGTAAATGTGACTAGCACAGATTGAAAAGGTTCATGAATATCATTAAATATATGTATATATATATATATGTGTGTGTGTGTGTGTGTATACATATATATACATATATATATGTATTTGGGTGTCCATGGAGAAGATATCATAACATTCCAGTGAGAGATTTTCATACTTATACTAAAGTAGATATTGAAATTTCACATTAAGAGCAAATAAAAATTTGACTTAGGGAGAGTCAACATAGTGATTTGCAGTTGCTAATTAAAGAGATAATTTGACCTACATCTTTTCTGCTTCTGCTTTTGTATGATAGATATATCTTAGAAATGATTTGAGGTTACCCAGGGAAAGTATAATGACATTGGTCAAGACAAAATCTTTCATGAAATAATTCATGGAGCAGAAACTCCATCAAGCAGAAGAAGAAATATCCAGCTTCTTAGGTAATGGAAAATTATTTGACACTAGCATATGGAAATGATGAAGAAGTTTAAAATTTGAATTTATAAGAACTATAGAAGGAAAGGATAAAACCATATATAAAATGTATGGAAAAGCGGGCCTTGAAAACAATTTTTTGATCATCTCAAACTAATAGCCCATATTCTTCAATATGAAAAAGATGTTAGAAACATGAAATTTTAAAATGTTTTGAGAGATAAATTCTGTAGCCTTACCACTGATTGTGCTGTAATTTGCAATTCATAATGTTATTTAGAAAATGTACTTTCAGCTATGTTGTATACAGTAACTTATCTTCAAGATAGAAATCTTGATAAAAATGGAAATACCATTTTTAATAACTAAAATAGTTTATTAAGAAAAAATATTAAAAAATGTTCAGTATTTGAATATTGCTAGCCATATCATATCATGCTTAAATTCTTTAAATGTCCAGAGAATCAGTAATCTTTGTCTCTTCTGTATATTCCTAGAAGTTAAGATATCATGTCATATGGGTATGAAACCTATTTTAGGCATTTTATAGTGAAAATTATTTTTGTGACAGAAACAACCAAAGAGATTATCTAGCAGAAAGGAATTAGAGTCATTCTAGCACTTTTGAATAGAATATGCTACATATTCTACATAGATATATATGCATAAATATATGTGTGTGTGTATATATATATACGCTACATATTTCCTTTTTTAATTGTTATTTTGAAGTAAAATCCCAGCTTGGAGTATAGGTCAAGGATAGAGTGCTTGCCTAAAATGAGAGAGACCCTCGATACAATCCCTAGCATCGCCAAGAGGGGGATAAAAGAGTAAAATTTTATATAACTGCTTTTGCTGCTTTCTTGTTTTTTTTCTTAAGCCACTGTGCCTTAAACATTATAATTCAAATGACTTCCAAGAATTAGTTGATGTTCCATTGTTTTACATGTACATAGGTCTACATATGCATGTTTTCCATTTATTCTTAGAGAATATAGATAATTTAAAGAAAAACTAGTATTTCAGAAATCATTTAATTCAGTATGTGCTCTCTCTCTCTCTCTCTCTCTCTCTCTCTTTTTCCATTTGTGGTACTGGGGATGGAACCTAGAGCCTCATGCATGCTAGGCAAGTGCTATACCATTGAGCTACCCACCCATGCAACGTACTGGGAATTGAATCCAAGGGCACTCTAAGCACTGAGTTACAAATCCTAGCTCTTTCTGTTTTTATTTTAAGACATTGTCTTGCTAAGTTGTTGAGTCTGGCCTCAAACTTGATCATCTTTCCTCAGCTTCCAGAGTATCTGGGATTTTAAGATCCTCTGGAATTCCGGTATTTTTCTCTAAGCCTAATGTATGTGCTTAACTCACTTAACAATTTGCATTCCCAAATAAGATTGTTTGTTTTATTGGAATAGTAAGATTCTTTTTCATTTATCTATCTTCATAAATAAATGACTAGTTAAGCAATATAAAACCCTATTCTGACCAAATTAATAAGTCATGCTCATTTTCTTTATATTGCCAACAAAATATTCCTGTTTATATTATAAAATTACTAGGTATAAATTGTAAGTATTTGAAAAATATGAGAAAGTAGCCCATAATCTAGTAAATCAGCTTTATTATCCTTTAGTCCCTCTGTATGTATATATGGGGGAATATTTTGTGTAGTTTTAATAAATAAATTTTTTGATCTGATATTAAGATGAATATAAAACAGTAGTACTATAGAATTTCATTTGTAAGGAATTGCACACTATTCAGACCAAATATTTGAATTTTTATCCAGAATGATGAAAAGAAAAGCAGGGTTTATTGCCTATTGTTCCAGCTTCAACTTCATCCTCTTGTTCATAGAATTTATTCTTCCAGGGCCTTTTAAAATGTCTCACACAGGTAATCTTCAACTTCATTATGTTAACCTTATATGAATGGCATTCCTTGTCCAGTTAGGATCTGTTCTTTCTCATCTTACATTTTTCCTCTGCTTTTCTTTCTTTTCTTTTTTCTTCTTCCTATTTGCCTTTATCAGTAAACATTTCTTCAGTTCCTGTTATGGTTCAAGAACCTGATGATTAAGCACAGCACTTGCCTTGAGAACTCTTCCTCTTGTTTAGTCATTCTACCTTCATTTTTGTGTCTGTTCCATCTCTTCTCTTCCCCATTCTGCCTGTTTCCTAGCCAAGGGGCTTGTCAACCCAGTCCTCATTTCTTTTGAGGCTACTGCCTTTCTTCCCTTTGTTCTCAATGATTGAGGCAATGAGTTGGTTACACCCTCTGTGTAAACATTAGAGAGATTTAAGACTATTTAGTTCCTCTGTGTATGAAGTCATAATATTCCTCCTGAAATCTGGTTGGTCACTTTGGGAGATGTTGCCCATTTTGCCTCCTGGTTTCTGTATCTTCAGTGTGAGTCAGAAAGTATTATAGGCCCTGACTATTTAAAAATATACATAGATAATTTTAAATCTGCTACATGTTACTCAAAAAAAAAAAAAAAAAAAAAAAAAAAAAAAAAAAAAAAAAAAAAAAAGAACAAAAACCAAACCAAACCAAAACAAAACAAAACAAAACAAAAAACAACCAATAGTTTTGTGTTCTATTTACTTTCATCACACGTTTGGAGTGCTTTTGCTTTTTTACAGATTAAATACGCTGACTGGGAGTCCTAACTACAATTTGGAATATTGTTTTTTTGAACATAGTTCCACCTAGCAAGTAAATGCATTATTAACAAAAAACATAAAATATGATTTTATAAAAAGTTAAATTATTGATACTATAAAGCCCAGATTATAAAATTTTTATTGAGAAGTTTTAAACATTTAGCTAATTTTAAGTAAGAATACTCTGAAAAATCATACTTCTTGGAAATATTAGAGCAAGGGCAATTTCCCAATAAAAATTGAATCACTTTTTTTATTTTATTTTTCTCATTTTGATTTACTGAAAAAGAGATTGAAAAGAGTATGCTACATATACCTTCCTTGTTGTTTTAGGCTGTGTGAATGTGTTTCTGTGTGTGTGTTGGAGGTTTGGTTTGGTTTTGTCTTTTGCTACTGCCATTTCTTTTCTTTTGCTTTGGCAGTTTGACAAGAAAGTAATAATAGTCACTTTTAGCTATATGTCTTACATATATATATATATGTAAGACACCCAGTCTTCTACTGGTCATATACATTCTTTCTGTTTTATGTCCACCTTTCTTTTTTACATCATAGTTACATTTTGCTGAAAAATTTTAAAGATACTTTGGTTACGTAATGTACCTTCCTTTAGACTGTACTGTATTTTGTCAGTAAACTAAGCGATTGTTTTAAGTGGTATTGCCTATTCTGTATCTTCCTTTATCTTAGTATTATAGAAAACTGTTTTTGATATTTTCTGCATGTTGTGCTTTGATTTCTCAGAACATTGGACAACCAAAAAGGAACTGGAGTAAAGAAGAGCCCTATGTTGTGTGGACAGTATCCTGTTAAAAGTGAGGGAAAGGAGCTGAAGATAGTTGTGCAACCTGAGACCCAGCACCGAGCTCGGTACCTGACTGAGGGCAGTCGTGGCTCAGTAAAAGATAGAACACAGCAAGGCTTTCCTACAGTAAAGGTGTTTATTTTATTTAGTAATGTATGAAAATTTTCCTCCAGTTTTGCTAATTATTTTGTTCTTAACCTTAGCAAAAACTGTCTAAACAGCAGAGTAGACTTATTAGCTATATGTAAAATAGAAAATACAGTAAAGGGCTAATTAGACCACAAGCCAAATATCACATTAATACCATTTGAGTTTTAGTTTAAATGAAAGATGAAACTATGTTCTGAAAAGTAAAGTATGAAATCATGAATTATTCAAATCATGAATTATTTTTCTCTTAAAATTGATGGATTTAAATTCATCCTAAACTTTGTATTTAGGCAAAAATTTTAGACTAAATGCAAAGATATAGTGGTTATTATTTAAGACTTGGAAAATTAAATTTTTGAGATGGCTAAAGTAACCAGAACTGTTCAACCTAAGAGTTGGTTATATGTAACTTAGTTAAAGAAATAGGATATAAATTGAGTCTTAATATTTTCAGAACTCAGACTAAAAGTAAAAAAAAAAAAAAAGGTTTAAATTTCAGCACCTGGAATATCTTGATAAAATGAATATTTCTAGATAAATACTGTGGTGTCCAGCTGTAATCCCAGTGATTTGGGAGGCTGAGGCAAGATAACAAGTTTGAGTGAAACTCTGTCCCAAAAAAAAAAAAAAAAAAAAAACAACCAAAACACAAACCCCCCCAAAAAACAAAAAACAAAAACTCCTCTGGGAAAATTACCCAGTAGCTCAGTGGTAAAGTGCTCTTGAGTTCAAAACAAAAAATAAAGAAAAAATATGTCTTGCTGGGCATGGTGCCCACACACCTGTGAATCCATCCAGCAGTTTGGGAGGTGGAGGCAGGAGGATTGCAAGTTCAAAGCCAGCCTTCACAACTTAGCAGGCCCTAAGCAACTTTGTGAAACCCTGTCTCAATAAAAACAATTAAAAAGGGCCGGGGATCTGGCTAAGTGGTTAAGCATCCCTCAGTTCAATCCCTGGTATCCACCCCCCCAAAATTATATTTTATATAATATGAAATACATCTCTTTGAACATAAAACAAAAAATAAGTAGGTGGGGAGTATTTTAACAGCTCTTCCTATTCCTTGCAAAATACTGTACAGGGAGGAATTTTACCTGCTTAGATGGCAGATTCTTATTAAACACCATTTGTGTGAATGTGTTAGGTGAACAGCATTTCAAGATTAGAGTAGAATTGAGCTAGTTTTCATTTATACTTGAAAGAAATTATGGTTGAAACTCAGGATCAGAAAACTTTCCTGTGATCTTTTTTTAAGGTTGATTAATAGTCACATGAACAATATTATTTTTACTCCAATTTTCCCTCTATCCTAACGAATCCTTTAGTCACTCATACCAAGGACAAGTAACAGGCAGATGGGAAATTTAAGTTAGGCTTTAGGTAAAGGTTTGTCTAGCCAGTTTGAAATTTTGGTCAATACTTTTAACCTGTGTGCCTTGACTTTTAAGTTATGCTTCATCTAAATACCTAGTTAGATATATTGTTAGATTAGTTGTCTATGATAGGCAATGAATTGACTGACCTTAAAAGTTTGTTTATTCATTCATTCAACAACTATTATAACCCTTTATGTATTAGTACTTGTCTAGGTATTGCTGAATATCAATTTGAATAGTTTGCTATTTGCTTGATTATTTGCCTCATAATAATTTCATAGATATATCACTATACTGGAATAGAAAAGATGTACAAGTTTTTTGAAACACTTTGTAAATGGTACAAATTACTTTGTGATTTTCTATGTTCTGTATTATCAACTTTAATGTTTAACTAAAAGCCTTATCAAAAATTGAGATTGGAAATATGTGTTCACAAATGATTTTTAAACATTTATATTAAGCATATGAATTATAATTTAATTTATGAAAGCTTAACTAAAGACCTGTTACGGTCCATGGATTCTGGTTTTAGCTAGCAGTGTTTCTGACTGCTTTGTCCCAGAATTTCATTATGTTGTACATATGTATATACCTAGTCTTTGAAAATGAGCTTCATTTCCATATTATTCATAAAGCTGTACTTGAAACACATTTTTACTCAAACAGATTTAGTAGAGTAGAAATTGTTTTTTTTCCAGGGCTGAGGACCGAACTCGGGGCCTTTCGTGTGCTAGGCAAGCACTCTGCCACTGAGCTAAATCTCCAACCCCTAGTAGAGTAGAAATTGTGAATACATACTCTGATTTGATGATGAAAAGGTTATTTCTTCATTGTAATCCAGTTTCAAATACAGACTTTGTTCTGAAATATTTTATTTTATAATTATCTTATCTGAAATGTTAATTAGTGTTTCTGTTACATGTTATTTGGTTCCAGTTGGAAGGCCATAATGAACCAGTAGTGTTGCAGGTGTTTGTGGGCAATGACTCTGGTCGAGTGAAACCACATGGATTTTATCAGGCCTGTAGGGTAACTGGACGAAATACAACTCCCTGCAAAGAAGTAGACATTGAAGGCACCACTGTTATAGAAGTTGGCCTTGATCCTAGCAACAACATGACACTGGCGTAAGTAACTTAATGTCTTTATTATACACTACACTTTTGTGATATGTAGGAAGAAATTTCAGTTTCTAGTATATAAAAGAAGACTTTGAGTATTTTTTTTATTAGTGCATTATAGTTGTACATAATGATGGGATTTGTTGTCACATATTCCTAGATGTACACAATACAGCAATACGATTTGGTCAATATCCTTACCACCACAGCCCTCTACCTCTCTCCTTCTGTCCCCTGATCCCTTCCTTGCCTTTCTTCTGGGTCCTATGTTTTTCCTAAAAAATCCAAGTACAGTGACATAATTCTTATCCCTATGAAGAACATTTTTTGTAAACATGATCATAGTATATACAGTGACATACTTATAAATGCTTGGAATGTACCTTGCTTTATGTCAGTTCCAACATTTCCCCTTCTCTCTTTCTATCATCCCTTGTTATTCTTTAGTATATTTGACAGTAGGATTAAACATTTACATTTTTGTAAAGGCATGCCGTATAGCTTGTTCAGATATCTTATGCAGTATCTTGCAACTGTATCTCATAAATATTACATTTTTATTCTATAGTTCTAATCCATGAGTTTATCTATCTTTCCCTCAAGCCTGGATTTAGCTCCAGCCACCACAAATGAGGGAAAACATTAGACCTTTGACTCTCTGGGTTTGGCTAGCTTCGCATGATTTCTTCCATTGCCATCCTTTACCTTCAATGGCTGCAATATCACTGTTTCTATTAGCTGAGTAGAACTTCATTGTATATATATACCAGAGCTTTTGGATCCATTCATCCAGTGAGGGGCATCTGGGTTGGTTCCATAATTTAGCTATTGTAAATTGAGCTGCTGTGAACATAGATGTTGCTGTGTTGCTATAATATGCTGATTCTAACTCCTCTGGGAAAATACCCAGAAGAGGGATAGCAGAGTCATATGGTGGATCCAACCCTAGTTTGCCAGTCTGATTTCATCTTTGTCAATCTGACTGGAGTGAGACTTTGAATATTTTAAAAAATATTTTATTTATTTTTGAAACAAGATTTTATTTTTCATTAGTTTTACATTTTGAATGGGTTTGTTGTTACACTTTCACACATGCACACATCATATATTTCCCCTCCCTCTGTGCCCCTCCCCCTCTTCTTCACCCCCATCCCTAGTCTGTAAGGTTGCCCCTAGTTTGATAATCTGTGTTTGATGAGTCTCTTGTCTAAACTTATTGTTCTCTCATTTTTTTCTACATTGTAGTCTAGCTTCCATATACCAGTGAAAACATTTGGTACCTGAGTTTTTTAGGTTTGTCTAATTTCACTCAGCATGTTTTTCTTACTCTTTCCTATATTATACTTCAACTTCCACATATGAGAAAAAAAATATTTGGTCCTGAGTTTCTGGATCTGGCTAATTTCAGCATGATTTACTCCATCTCCATCCAGTTACCAGCAAAGGCCATTTTTTAGTTTTTTCAAATAGCTGAGTAGAATTCCATTGTGTGTGTGTGTATCACAGTTTTTGATCCATTCAACCATAAATAAACATCTGGGTTGTTTCCGTAGTTTGGCTGTTGTAAGTTGTGCTGCTATAAACATTGATATGGCTGTGTTGCTGTAGTATGCCGAATTTATATCTTCTGGGAAAATACCCAGGAGTGAGATAGCTCTATCATACTGTGGTTCCATCTCTAATTTTTTGAGGAGTCTCCATACTGCTTTCCACAGTGGTTGTACTAGTTTGCAATCCACCACAAATGTATAAGGGTTCCTTTTTCCTCATACCCTCTAGCATTTTTTGTTTGTATTCTTAGTCTTTGCCATTCTGACTGGAGTGAAGTGAAATCTTTTTTTTTTTTTTTTTTTTTTTTTAAGAAGAGAGGGAAAGTGAGAGAGAGAGAGAATCAATTTAATTTAGTTTTTCATCTGATATTTGTTTCTCCAACAGTTTGTTGTGTACATGGTGCTGGGGTTTGAACCCATGTCCTTGTGGATGCCAGCCAAGTGCCGTAACAGCTGAGCTACTGCTATAGCCTCAAAATCTTTTTTTAAATTTTTATTGTTTATTGGTTCAACATTGTCGTGAGGTGCGATCTTAATGAAGTTTTGATTTGCATTTCCCTGATTGCTAGAGATGTTGAACATTTTTTCATATATTCTTTGGCCTTTTGCGTTTCTTCTGTTGAGAGGTTTCTGTTTAGTTCTTTTGCCCAGTTATTGATTGGGTTATTTGTGTGTTTGGTATTAAGTTTTTTGAGTTCTTTGTATATCCTGGATGTGTGGCTCCTGTCAGATGCATAGGTGACCATGATTTTCTCCCATTCCATAGGCTCTCTCTTCACATTCTTAGGATTCCTTAGCTTGCTTTTTTTTTTTTTTTTTTTTTTTAAGAGACAGAGACAGAATCAATTTTTTAAATTGAGTTTTTCACATGGCTTTCATTGCTCTGACACTTAGTTGGGTACATGGGTGCTGGGGTTTGAATTGAACTCTGGTACTTGCGCATGCCGGGCAAGCGCTGTAACTGCTGAGCCACTGCTCCCACCCCATGATTCCTTAGCTTACAGAAGCTTTTTAGTTTAATAGCATCCCACTTAGCAATTCTTGGTTGTATTTCTTGTGCTATGGGGGTCTTGTTAAGGAAATCAGTGCCAACTTCTCTGTGGTGGAGTGTTGACCCTATTTTCTCTTCTAGCAGTAGCTGGTTTGATTTCTAGGTCTTTGATCCATTTTGATTTGAGTTTTGTGCAGGGTGAGAGATGTGGGTCCAATTTCATTTTTTTTCTTAAGACTGTCTTGGGGCTGGAGCGGTAGCTCTGCGGTTATGGCGCTTGCCTGGCTTGTGTGAGTATGTGAGTTCAAGCCCCAGCACCATGGGGTACACAACATGTATAAAACAAAGTCTTGGAGCAACAAAAGCCACATGAAAAACTGAATAAAATTGATATTCTCTCTCTCTCTCTCTCTCTATCTCACTCACTCTCACTCTCTCTCACTGTCCCTCTCTCTCTAAAAAAAAAAGAAAAGGCTGTCTTGTTCCAAGATAGCTTTTGTCACCTTGTCATATATCAGGTGGCTGTTTATTGCAGTTTTGTCTCTATATCTTCTATTCCATTGGTCTTCCTGTTTATTTTGATACCAATACCATGCTGTTTTTGTAACTACTGCTCTATAGTATAGCAGATCAAGTATTGTCCAATTTCATTTTTTTTCTTAAGACTGTCTTGGGGCTGGAGCGGTAGCTCTGCGGTTATGGCGCTTGCCTGGCTTGTGTGAGTATGTGAGTTCAAGCCCCAGCACCATGGGGTACACAACATGTATAAAACAAAGTCTTGGAGCAACAAAAGCCACATGAAAAACTGAATAAAATTGATATTCTCTCTCTCTCTCTATCTCACTCACTCTCACTCTCTCTCACTGTCCCTCTCTCTCTAAAAAAAAAGAAAAGGCTGTCTTGTTCCAAGATAGCTTTTGCCACCTTGTCATATATCAGGTGGCTGTTTATTGCAGTTTTGTCTCTATATCTTCTATTCCATTGGTCTTCCTGTTTATTTTGATACCAATACCATGCTGTTTTTGTAACTACTGCTCTATAGTATAGCAGATCAAGTATTGTGATGCCTCCTGCTTCACTTTTTTTTGCTAAATATTGCTTTGGCTATTCTGGATCTCTTCTTCTTCCAGTTGAATCTAAGAATTGAATTTTCTGTGTCTCTGAAGAATGTCACTGATGTTTTGATGGGGATTGGATCTTAAAATTTTATTTTTTTAAAGTGAGAGAGAGGGACAATGAGAGAGAAAGAATCAATTTTATTTAGTTTTTCATATGGTTTTTGTTGCTCTAACACTTAGTTGCGTATGTAGCGCTGGAATTTGAACCTGGGTCCTCTTGCATGCCAGGCAAGCGCCATAACCACTGAGGCACCTCTCTAGCCCATATTAAAATATTTTAAATATCACAAATTGTTTTACTTTGCTTTTGCATTGCTTTGTCCAAAAATACCTGACAAGAACAACTTGAGGGAGAGAGAATTTATTTGGGGCTCAGTTTCAGAGGTCTCAGTATATACTTGGTTGACTCCATTTCTCTGGGTTCAAGACAGTTGCTTTGTTTTGAGGCAGCACATCATGGGGGAAGGGCCCAGCAGAGGAAAACTGCTTAACTCACGGTGGGATCAGGAAACAGAAAAAGAGCGAGTGCACACAAGTGCACATGCACGTGTGAGTGAGTGAACTAGGGGCACAGGGAGAATGTACCCTTCCAGGGCACATCCTAAATGACCCACTTGTTCCAGCCATCTCCCAACTGCTTACCGTCACCACACCGTGAGCCCATCCAAAGTAGGATGGGCTGATTAGGCCACAGTTCTCATAATCCAATCATTTCATCTTTGAATATGCTGCATTAACAGGAGCTTTTGGGAGACACTTCATGTCTAAATTATAACACAAATAAAAAAAGGTTACTACAGAATGGTAATATGTTAAATTTAAATTTTGCTGTTTGCTAACGAATTGCCATGGTGGAAGCCAGGGAAATGAAAACCAAGTGGAATGTTGGATTTGTGGAAAATTACAGAGATTTACTTATTAAGATTTATAATATTAACATTGAAAATAAAAATTATAAACAATTTGATTTGCTTTCCTAAATTCTACTCTTAATGTTTGCTTTAGAAGCTTACATAAACTATGGATTATCTTACCCATCTTGATGTGAAAAGCATATTGGTAGTCTAAATTCATTTTCTATTTTTATATTCCTTTATTTTAAAAAACTAAATCCTGAGTTAATGTGTTTTTTTGTGTTATGCGTTTTCACTGCCTGAAAAATATTTGAAAGGTTAATGATTTATATTTTTTCTTAAGCCTTTTGTAAGGGACCCATAATCTTAAAATTGGATCATAGCAGCAACAAATATGTTGGTATGGGGTTAAACTGTACTGTTATTATTTGTAATGGATATAGCTACTAAAGATTTTTCTCAACTTGGTTTTCATTTTCCTTTTGAAAGCTTTTTGAATATATTGATGAAAGGGTAGTTATTGAGAAATATTAAGATTTGCTGTTTTGACTTGTAACTTGGAAAGTTATAAACATAAATGTATATAGTAAAGGAGGAAAGGAAAAGAGAGAGTGATTATAAATATAATCGGTGCTGGAGATGCAGCATGCTCATTGATAAAGCAAGAGTTGATTATGTGCGAAGCCCTGGGTATGATCCCCAGCATTGCCCCCCAAAAAAAAAGAAAGAAAGAAAAAGCAAAATATTCATATATTCATTACAAAAAAGTTGGAAGCGAGCATAGAATAATAAAAAGTTTTAAAAACTAGTCTCTTATAAGCCATTACTTCAGTTCAGATTTTAAGATAGTGATTTTATCTCTTTACTGTTTCTTCCATCGTTATAAACAAAAGATACGATTAGGAGCTATGAATGTGTAGAATTTCTGCTTCTGTATTTTTTGAGTTTAGAGCTTTATGATTATATTACATATTCAACAAATTAATAGATAGGTTCGTTTTTTTAAAAAAACTTAAGATTATTGTACTATGTATACAACATAATGTCAATTCATATGTTTTTTTCTGTTAGGGTGGACTGCGTAGGGATTTTGAAGTTGAGGAATGCTGATGTTGAAGCCAGAATAGGAATTGCTGGTTCCAAGAAAAAAAGCACTCGTGCCAGATTGGTTTTCCGAGTTAATATCGCAAGGAAAGATGGCTCCACTTTGACATTACAAACACCCTCTTCTCCGATTTTGTGTAGTAAGTAAGAAAATAGAGAGCTATTAAGTATAATATGCAGAGTTTATAAAATTTTTTTTAATCTTTCAGACATCTCTCAGTTTTAGATATTTCACATTCTCTAGCTTGTGTGCCAAATTTGGAATATTTTAAAAGCTATAATCAAGAGGCAGCCATTGTAGCATGTACCTGCAGTTCCAGCTACTTGGGAGGCTAAGGCAGGATGATCACTTAAGCCTAGGAGTTTATGGCCAGCTTGGACAAAATAGTGAGAACCTGTCTCTTAAAAAAATAACAGTTATACACAGCAATTAGAAACAATGACCTTGCAGCCTTTGAGGGTAAATGGATGGTTATGGAAGAGATCATGATGAGTAAAATCAGCTTAACCCAGAGATCTAAGGGTCGATTGTCTCCACTCATAGGTGGAGGTGGGGACTAGACCCTGGACAGTGAGAAAGCTGGTCTAGTAACATGAGTTAAATCCAGATAAGATGTAA